>CM076087.1:72611448-72673276 GCA_038088585.1 Chrysina gloriosa
AGATGTTTTTACTAATATTTATAGACGTTCTGTTAGAAAAGCAACAAATTCAACTTTAGAAAAGTATAAAGTATGCATTAATCATAATGGTGGGCCTTTTAAACATCTTTAGTCTTAAATACTGTATTTACTTTAATTACCTCGTTTTGGTACTACTATGTTTATATCCTAATTTCCTTTATTATTTCTTAATTTATCGTTTCGCATTCTCTGTTTATTAGTTTTTCAAAACTTATTTTCATTTAAAATTGTAAATACAACGGAATAAATATTTCATACCAAAATAATGATGTTTACAATTTAGAAATTCAAAGAAAAATTTTAATAACTAATTCTATTATTAAACGCCACACAATCTATCAATTGTTTCCAAAATGAAAAGAAAAAAGTTACTATAATATACTTATTTATAAAAATAACTAGGTCGATGGCATATCGTTAGAATCGTCGTGAAACCACAACTTTGCATCAAAACTTAACAATTATTATTAAGCACATAGTTATCTAAAAAATTTCCTTTACACATTTTTACTAAAGTGAATAATAACAGAACCTTAGGCACCGAACAAAATAACAAAAAAAAATATTTGTACGAGATATCTAATTAGGCATGCAATTTTGCCAAAAATGAAACCTTCATTAAATTGAGCTTATAAAACTGAAACTCTTTGCCCATTTAATCGTCTCTCTATCTCCACGAGTTTCCAAAATGGCTATACTAAACATTGAAAAAAACTCGTCCTGTATAATTTGTTCATTTCATTCACATATTTAAATACTGTCTTCATTCTACAATCTAGCACTTTTATTGGATGAAAAACCATGTTTAATAATTAAATTTAGTTTTTTGTAAATATCAAGTTCTGACATTCTAGACACTGAATTCATTAATTTTATTGTGTTAATAAAATTGATTGATTTACACTATATTGAAAAAAGCAGGTTTTTTAATATAATACGGTGTTACAATATAATCCCACAAACTTCTTAAACCTATTCTCGCAATGAATAATAATTTGTGGTTATTTTGTCGTACTATGTTTTAAATTGATTTTGAATTTAATTTCACGCTTTCATGATACTAACAATCTCCTGCAGCAGGTAAGAAGCAATACAAATAGTTGTAGTTTAATACCTTATCTAAATGTTATTATTGTTGTTACTACAATTATTATTACTAGTATTAAATTTATCATTAATTTTACCATCATGTGTATTTTATTGCTAGCCTGGATTACTCTTATAAACATCAGTTACGGTTTTTACCATTTCACCATATATTTTGTAAGATAATTTTCCAATGTGAACCTCATACTTTAAGATTAGTTAAAAATATACCACGTGTATAAAGTTTGGTTAAGTATATGTAAGATCTGTTCGGTCAACACAAAATCTTATTATTTGTGCCGATTTTAGCTGTGTACTTTAGGCCACGCACTGTGGAAATAAACTCATTAAAATATAAGTTTGCTTGACTGTCAGTAATTATCTAAACTGAAGAAATAAATTAACACATATTTTTAATACCTACAAGACGCTACACGTGTCAATAACATTCTTATTTTCTGAACTCTTGATTTTTTTCTCGTGTGCTGTTAAACGTAAATTAGCATTTTGATGACATTTATGTTTGAATCTGTTTTTCTTTCATTAATATCATTTGCTCTAATCCAGATTCCTTGTTGTATTACTTACCAAATTATTTTCCTAACGACGAACTTTTTACCAAAAAAATTAGTACTAAAGTATAATAGTTGAAGTAATTACAGCAAGAATTGTTAGTTTCACAGATTTACATCAATTATTGATAGTATACATAGTTGTATACTTAATTTCCCATTTGTATAAGCGAATTGAAATTTCAAGTCAATACACTTGGCCGAAAAGAGGTATTTTTTTAGGTCAAGTGAGAATAAAGGCATGTTTTAATAATTAAAATAATTATTTGTTGTAAGGTCAATACTTCTTTTATGTAGTTCGGGGTATTTGTGTAAACAATGATGGGCAGGTGAATATACCTGGCCCGCATGACAATCCCGCTCGCATCTGAATGAAATATGAGGAAAGCAGTTTTATCAACTTTTTGATGTAAGAAAGGTGAACATCAGTAACCGGCGAAATTACAAATAATTACTTCCTTATTCTTCCACTGACCAAAACATTAGAGGGGATAAAACAATAAAGTCCCCGTATGAATATGCACCGATTCAAACCATCAATTTTAAAGTCAACCGTGAAGTCCGCGAAGAAACGCACATCGTGTTATTTTTTCTCGAAAGTAAACCTAATAGGTAAGCTATAAATCATTTGAACACGGATTAATGTTTGAAAAAGAAAATGTACATTTTATGTTGCCACAATTAAGTATAAAATATTGCAAATCAATTTTATTAAAAATCTGACAATTTTTGCTGCTTCTAATAATTGTAAAAATAAAATATAACATCTTATATTGATTATCAATCAATGAACCTAATAATTGTCAATGATATTTCAGATAATCACCGGTCGAGATGAAACTTATTACCTTTCTCCCACTACTTATTGCGGTAGTAAGCGGAAAAGTATTCAACAATTGCGAATTAGCCAATCAACTGATCAAGTATGGACTACCACGCGATCAAATTGCAACATGGGTATGCATTGCTTTCAAGGAATCTAGTTACAATACAGCTGCAATTAACTACAGTTCAGGTTGTTATGGTTTATTCCAAATAGCCGAACAATGGTGGTGTTCCCCTCCAGGAAAAGTGTGCAATATGAAATGTACCCAGTTATTAAATGACGATATATCTGATGACGTGAAGTGCATCAAAATGATTTATGAACGAACACAACGTTTAAGTGGAAATGGTTTCACTGCATGGGAAACCTATCCCCAATGTAAACATGCTTCCAACTATATAAGTGGATGTAATTTAATATAAACCTAATTTTATACATACCATAATAAAAACTATGTATTACACAGTCATAGTTTAATTCTATTTTTCTAACATTGTACAAAAGTTTACACGACGACATTTTGACTTATAGGTAATTGTATAAAATGAAACAAAATCAGGAAAAGAAAACGCTCATTACTCAGGAAGTTATTACAATTAGAAGAATTAATTCAATTTACACAACTGTAAATCCTTTGCATGCAAATATCTATTACGTGTGATTACGTAACTAAATACACACTGCTGATACTTACCATGAGAATATTACAAAACACAATTGTCCAAGACGTTAAGAAAGGGTGGGAGTCAATATATATATCTTAATATACAGCATGTTTAATAAAACAAATAAAGGAAAGTTGACGTCCCTTAAGATCAATTTAATTCGTAGATTATCGAAACTAGAAAAAAGAGAACAAGGCATGTAAAATAAAAACGAACAATTGACTAAAGTCGAGAAAAATCGAAAACGCATATACGTTATATAGTTTATATAGTAGTATTATGAAACTGTCAGTTAATAACTTACTTTAACAGAGTGTTACCTTTATTTAACGGCTAACTATAAATTCGTGGAATTATGTATAATAATGTATACTTCCTGACTTATCGTACCTATCACCTTTTTCATGAAATTTGTTGTCACTAATAGGTCAACTAAAATATTTAAAATTCAAAAATCAACAGATTATATTTTATAAAGTTTCAGCGAAGTTTTGATCCACACGTCATTTAGCAAGGTTCAGAATTAAGTTCACTGATGACGTGTACACGAAAATGTTATTGGAACATTCTCAAATATGTAAATCATAATAATGGTGAGGTGCTAACAATGTTCCAACAATGTAAAGCGGATAGTTAGGGGCCCCGTATTTTTGCTTTTTAAATCTAGTAGCCGTGTACCAATGCACTTGGCGATGTCATCAGGATGCATTAAACAACTGCATTGTTACACCTCGAACCCAAATTATATACTGACTGAATAGGCGACCCGCCGGACCAGAGCGCCCAGTTAGATACATGACATACGATCCGGCCATGAAGGTAAACAAAACACGTCCTATCAAACCAAGCACTTCACCCTGCTTCACATATGGTCAGGATTTTAACGTTTATATTTCCTTCTCTAAATTGTAAACATCCGCCTTTATTTTTTACACAGATGTTCGGAGAGTGTCGACAGATATGATCTACAGTCTATGTGGTAAAATAAACACGATTCACTTGATCTTGCTCCAAATATAGTCAGACTTTTATTGCAGTTTACATTTCTACGTGTACATAATAAACATCTTACTTCATCGTAAACTGTGCTTGTAAAACTTCAAAAATTGATTACGGCTTTCCTATGATAACGGAAAAATTTTCATTTACAAATCTTGTTTTATTTTGTTTCAATTTTCTTCTATTTTAATTAGATGCATAAATTGTGAAAAACACGAACTATTACAGTAAAATACCGATTATACGTTGAACGAAATATTTTCGTCATTTGTAATATTTACTTAAACTCTCTCTGTCTACACCGCCATGAACGAGAAAATATAGATGAACTATATTTACATACAGTTTTAATTGTTTTAGGTAATAATTAATAAAGTACCATAATCTACGAATATAAAACGTAATTCATATATCAACATTGCTTATCCGGATTGGCCTCGGTCACAATTGATCTAGTTCATTTTACTGTATCCCATGTATTTTCAAAGTTAGATTGGTGTATATTACAATTGTAGCTACATATACACTACTGGTCGTAAATTTAAACAATCATTGCAAGATTTCTTTCAGTAAAATGAGTAAGAAAATCATTTCCAAGATTGAGCCATATCTTAAAAATAAACGCTAGTAAAATCCGGGTTATATGTTAGGCAAAGAGAAGTACATTTTTTGATACGACGCGTTTTGTTTAAGTTCAATCTCGGATCGTATTACGTTTCGACTATACATAATTCTGTGCTTCTAAAACCATACTTTTACTTGCTCATTTTTTTTGCACTCATTGACTTATTTTTATCTCATGTAATGTTGTAAATAAATTCATTTCTATAAATATTAATATAATTATTAATATTTATTATAAAGTCAAATCTTGGCTAACTGATTGATGTTTTTGTCTTTGTTGTTGATTAATTGTTGCCGACTAATTACTACTAGCGAGCAACGTGTTTCCGGAGTATTTTACTATTAGCCCTTTATTTGGTTTTACTAATAAAAACTAATTTTATCAACCCATTTGAGGAAGAAACTAGTTACGTAATGCTTTACCCTAGCTGGTCTTTAGTTTAACTCGTAACTTAGTTCGGGTTTCTGAAAATAATTTATTTACAAATGTTGGTACACTTTATACTGTTTGTATTATGTATATATGTTAGTTGAATAAAACTGATAGGTAATTGCGTGTAAATAACACTTCTGGATTTTTAAAATCAATTTAAAACTGATAAGCTAATCATCTCCACTACGCAGGCCAAAATATCTTCCTTAAAATTAGATACGGTAAGTAGCTAATTCTTTTTCAATTTCCTTTGTGAAAACTGGTCCTTTGCCTAGCGATACCTATATAACATTATCTAAGTTTAAATCTGGATCATTTTCTAACATTATTCCAAAAATATTAGCGATGGCGGTGGTCCTGTAGTGACGAAGATGACCGTGCGAACTTGAAATTGAAAATCTGCTACTGCAATTTGTCAAAATTTCAATTTTCTCTCAACAGCTGCTTTCATATGATATACAGATGGACGTAAATTTGAACTGTCAAAAGGAAAATAGCGATTCCGGTGTTACAAATATTTTTGCTGTTTCTTATAGTAACATTGACGAAGAAGCTCCCGTTATTAAATTTCAAATATTTGCTGCTGCACTTTACAAGAATTAGATTTCAATCATATCTTATTTACTACGTATTAAACGACCGAAATGACTGTTTGTATTTAATAAAATGATTCTCGGCGTCGACCTGAAATTCATCCTCTCAATTGCTGTACAAAGTAGGAAGAAAACTTTTATAGATGACTAGCTTACCCGTCGCGCGTTGCTGCGACCTCAGAAGTAAGGAAATTAAAGGAAACTCGTTATGATAACATTCAACTTACAGTGTGTTATTTTTTATTGAAACTTATCATTAGTCATTATTTACATTCAACTAAATTGAATTTGTTTGTAAGCACGCGTGCCACCAAGCGTAGGATATATGTACTATGCCAAAAACAGTCAACACACGCGCGTCACCTATCGTAGGGTCAGTATTACACGTATGGAAATTCATGGCGTTTCTTTTCTCAACAACTTCAGAAAGTTTCATGGCGATCGGATGAACAGTGTAGTAATGCATAAAAGACACACAGACCTACATTCGTTTATATATATATATATATATATATATATGTATATATATAGATAACTTCACACCGGTGAAAACTGATACACCGCGGCGCCAAGATAGTGAAAAAGTTTGGTACATATATAGGGTTCGTCATGATTAACGCGTCAGATTTTCAGAATTATATGAGGTAAAAGCAAGTCAATGAGTGTAAAAGACAAAAAGAAAAAGAAGGAAAAAAGGAACATCTAACCGATTTGTTTCGGTATCACACCGCCGACTAATTTGTAGTCTGAGATTTTTTAATACACACGCGACGTTCAGCGCCGCATCGTATAAATAATACATGTTCTAAGTAAACATACACTTGACCTTATTCAACATATTGACCTAATGTTATAATCGTTTATATTTCTTTGTCTGAACAGTAAACATGCACCTCTTTTATTTTATTCGATGGACATGATAATATAATTTTCCTCCGAAACTTTGTAGACAACTTTTCACTAGTTATCGTCACTTTTGTGTAAGAGATTGTATGTACTTAACTTAGTAGTAGTAGTAACTTAGTTATTATACATATTAAAATTAATTTATATCGTCATTTTGTTTTACTTTGTTTAAACTTACTTCAGTTTTAATTTGATGTATAGTTATACAAAAGGCTATGTATCACAAAATATGTATCTATATTAACATTTCATTCGGTATAATATAACTCTTTGTAGCCACATTATCATTGAAACAGGCGTCCAAATTATAAAATAAGTGGGTGGTAAGAAATCTAGTAAGAATTGTCAAAGTATAAAATAATAAAAGCGACTAGCAGGTCAATTTTTAAAAGGGATTGGATTAAAAGAAACTGGTGTATCTATATCCAGAAACGACGCGCATAATATTAATATGAGTATTATTCCATTTTCTTTAAGCACAGAATTACCCAAATATTATTTCTAATCATTCTCATAATCTATATTAAAAACCTGGGAATTGATTAATATTAATATTCAGAATAAAAATAGTAAGTTTATTGCATACAACACAATTTAAATTTGTTTTGTTTCCAAATGTATTCGTTAAGTAGCTATATACATATTTTGCTTCACAAATCAATGCAAACATCTTCGTACAGTTATTTCTTAAATCATCAACCTATTCGCATTCTGTAGTGCACGAACAAACCCAGTAAGAGGTCAGGACATAACAGTATACGAGATTAAGGTTAATAGCAATTTTATGCTTCGGTGAATTTCCATCAATATGTATGCAAGTATTTTGAAGTAAAAACATTACTGAGGCAAACATTTTCTATTTAGCCAGCTCCTACATATATTAGAAACGTGGGATTGAAAATCATGACAATCAGTGATGCCTTTTATTTTGCGAAATATTTTTAAATTGTTGGTAAATCCAGCCCGTTAGATCTAATTACACTTGTGATAGAAAAAGAAATTGATCCTTGAAGGACATAGTACAACTATGCAATTATAATTAATTATAATAGATATAGTCTGGACGTAGAGGTTGGAACAAAATCAACAAAATCTGTAAACACTGAAAAAGAATGTTTAAATGCGCAAATTTTTACAAAAAACATATTTTGTGACATTATTGTCGCAGATATGATAATAATAATAATAATACTTTATTAAGCGCCCAACAGAAACTCCAAGACGGACGCATCAACAAAAAAGAAAATTGTACGTGAAATACCAAAACACAATATGCAGTACAAAGGTTTTACATATATATATATATATATATATATATAGAAAAATATATAGTCATAGTAAAATATATGCATACATATAACAAACCAAAAAAATAAATAAAAATACAAGTGCTTACAAATTCACACGTTATAGAACTACAGACGAGTATCGTGCATAATATCACTAAAGAGTCTGTTAGCACATTTGCTGATATGGTAAATTGGGCTTCTGATCATTATGTTTGTTCTACACTTGGGAAGCTGGAAAGTTGTACAATGCCTGGATTCCGCCCGTGGCACATGAAAGTTAACCATGTGAAGTATGCAGTGTTTTATTGTGTAATAAATTGCTGAGAAAGTTAGCTGCACATTTTTCTCGCCGAGTTCTTAAAGAATCAACTCCATGATCCAGAAGAACCCCACCATGATTTATTCCGCGTAAACGATAGGCTTGTAGGTCAGGATCTTAAGAAATCCTCTTTGAATAGATTCAACTTGAAGCTCGTAAGAAGTATACACAGGATGCCAGATAACAGACGCATATTCAAGTTTGCTACGTACAAGTGCAAAAAATAGGTTCTTCATGACATCAAGATTACTAAAATATTCCGCATAACAAATCCCAATGTTCTTCTGGAAGACTGGCACAAGCTCATCACATGACTAGTGAAAGTTAACTTTGCGTCAAAAACAACACCCAAATCAGTAATCTCAGAGCCACTACGCAATGGATGATTATCAATGTGATATGAAAAATTGAGATAGTTTTTCTTCCTAGTAAATCGTATAACGCAGCATTTTTCAACATTCAATTTAATTCCGTTTCTCTTACACCAAATATGTATTATATAAAGATTCTCTTGCAGGTGGTTAGCGTTAGCTACGCCATTTATACGTGAAAATATCTTTAGATCATCAGCATACGCCAACCCAGAGCACGTTAAAGCATTTAGATCATTTACAAATAGTAGGAATAGTAAAGGCCCCAGGTTCGAACCCTGGGGAACACCAGCAGAAGCGACAAATTCATATGATCTAAATCTATTATATAAAACACAGCTGGGTCTATTGGATAAATAAGACTTCAGTAAAGAAATTAAATCGGCACTAAAACCAAATTGGTCTAATTTTAGAAGTAAAATGTTGAGGTCAACTGAATCAAACGCACGCGCAAAATCCGAGTAAATTATGTCCATTTGACCACCAGAATCCAGAGTTGCACCAATATCCTGAGTTACACAAAGCAAATTAGTAAGAGTAGACCTCCCACGCATGAAACCATGTTGAACCGCTGAAATTTGCTGATTAACATGTATATAAATATATTTGTACACAATGTACTCTAAAACTTTCGAGAAATTTGAAAGAATTGATATGGGTCTGTAGTAGTTTAAATTAGAATTATCGCCTTTTTTAAATATTCGTATAATTCGGGCCAGCTTCCCAAAATTGGCATGTCTTTAAGCACAAGCAAACAATATATTCAGCGGACGCACTAACACCATGCGACAGTCCTTAATTGGAAATGAAGGAATCACCCGCTGTTGAAGTAAATTTAAGCTCCATTATACTATGCAAAATATCGTTATCCGATACAGAGCAGACACCGAAGGAATTGTAGGATAGGTTCACCTGAGGCAACTCGTCATCGCTACTCGGCGGCAAATATATACCCGCAAAAACATCTGCAAATGCATTAACGATCTCAACAGGGCCATCTAGAACACTATTGCCGCTATTCATAATAGAAGGTAGTCTCGTAGTGCATTCTCTGTGACGTACGTATTGCCAAAGGAAACGTGGATTAAGCTTTAAGCTTTGTTCGGCTAATTGTAAATAATTCTTGTAAGCCTCATCAATTAAGGTTGTAGTTAAAGACCTAAGTCTACCAAACTCAAGATAGAAGCACTGGCGTCGCGTAGACTTCCATTTACAATGATAGAATCTCTTGAGTTTAAGGAAATGAATAATATTGCCACTGAACCAGAGAGGAAAGGTGCAATGGTTTCTCCTGCATAAAAAATTAGAACAGAGTGATCCAAGATGGTATACAATTTGGAATAAAATAAATCCACACACGCATCAATATCATCAACCAACTCCAAATCCTCCCAGTCCGTCGTAAACAATTCCTCGTATAATCTCACGTAGTTTGCTCTGCGAAAATTGTACCGTTTATCAATATTGGAGGGAAACCGTGAAACTCTAATCGGAGTGGGAACATGTACCGTTATAGATAAATTAAATGTATATATATATATATTTCGTGACCTTTTATACTTATCTTATATGATAGAGATCTGTCACTAATAGGTCAATAAAACAAGGCTGGTTTGAGCGATAGTTATATTTTCAGAACGTTTACAAACGTTTTCGGAACACCTTCGTCAGTGAAAATATAACTAAATAAATATATAAACAAACTTTGTTTTTATTTGGGACTATCAACAAAATAACTAGTGACTAGGATTCTTGATATAGAGGATGCATAACCAACTTTTATATATATATAAATTATAAAAACTAAATTAATATGTAAACATACATGCAAATTAAGTAAAACCTTATAATCAAAAAATCTTTGTCGAAACCTTAACAATTCTGTTCAAGGACTAGGGAAAACCAAATTCAAAACCTAGCCAAAGGTTTCCTTCTTGAAATGCAAATGTCATTTTAACAAATTGCTATATACATTACTTAAATTTTGAATATCGGTCCTGAAATTAATAGTTTTAGTGTCTTTCGTAATATTTATCATTTCATATATTAGTCTTTTTATAATTATTCTCTGTTTTTAA
Source organism: Chrysina gloriosa (assembly GCA_038088585.1). Classification (NCBI taxonomy): domain Eukaryota; kingdom Metazoa; phylum Arthropoda; class Insecta; order Coleoptera; family Scarabaeidae; genus Chrysina; species Chrysina gloriosa. The sequence continues at coordinate 72,622,231 of CM076087.1, forward strand.
TATAATTGTGTTTTCAAAAATCAAAGTAATGCCCAAGATCTTTGTAATGTTTTTATTACAGTGGTCATTGCATCCAAAATCATTATTTAAAGAATACTTATGGCTATACAACCTTTTCTTTAAATATATATAGAAAAGGTTGTATAGCCATAAGTATTCTTTAAATAATGATTTTGGTGCAATGACCGCTGTAACAAAACATTACAAAGATCTTGGGCATTACTTTGATTTTGAAAACACAATTATATTAAAAACAGAGAATAATTATAAAAAAGACTAATATATGAAATGATAAATATACAGAAAGACACTAAAACTATTAATTTCAGGACCGATATTCAAAATTTAAGTAATGTATATAGCAATTTGTTAAAATGACATTTGCATTTCTTAAGAAGGAAACCTTTGGCTAGGTTTTTGAATTTGGTTTTCCTAGTCCTTGAACAGAATTGTTAAGGTTTCTGACAAAGATTTTTTGATATAAGGTTTTACTTAATTTGCATGTATGTTTACATATTAATTTAGTTTTTATAATTTATATATATATAAAAGTTGGTTATGCATCCTCTATATCAAGAAATCCTAGTCACTAGTTATTTTGTTGATAGTCCCAAATAAAAACAAAAAGTTTGTTTATATATTTATTTAGTTATATTTTCACTGACGAAGGTGTTCCGAAAACGTTTGTAAACGTTCTGAAAATATAACTATCGCTCAAACCAGCCTTGTTTTATTGACCTATTAGTGGTAGATCTCTATCATATAAGATAAGTTATAGATAAAGAAGGATGAAACACGTCCTCAGGTACCACCGGCGAAGACTCACGCTCAACATTTATTTCAGGAGAGATATTGGAAAAAACAAGAACGAGTAATCTGCCCCGATTATTGGCAATTGAGTTAAATTGACCTACATTAAAAGTTGCTGCAAAATTATGGATGGCTGCTGCTTTTGAATTGGTGCCGTATGAATAAAGTAATTAGGTATGTTAAGGTCTCCGACGAAAATAACAGAATGATCAAGTAGTATTACACTTAATGCGTCGAGAATCAAGCTTAAGTCATTGGCAAGTACAGAAGGAGGCACATAAATTGCAACAACATAAGAGATATATTCGCACACAACGCATCTGCATACAATCGTATCAACTAAAGAAACTAAACTGTGAAGATAAAGTTTAATAAATTCATAGCTAATATCTGACCGCAACGCCACCAAAACGCCACCCCGAGTGGAAAGATTGACCAGGCCAAATTTCCTATCAGAACAATAAACAGAAAACAAACCAGGAAAAATTTCGTTATTTGCTATCGATGAGTTCAACCAAGTTTCAGTAAAAATAATGATATCAAAATCGGAGTTCAAGATCGCAGTGTAGGCAGCATGTGTTTTAGTGCGAAGGCCACGAGTGTTTTGATAATAAATAGAGAATGGAGATAATGTGGCACTGTCAGGCGCATTTAGTTTTCCGTACCAGGTCTAACAATAGTGGGAACTCCTGAGATATATTTGCTTTTCAGATTAGCTTCGCCATTTTGTATGCGTTGCTGCATATCCGATCGAACGCGACGATATAACTCAGACTGCATCGGAGTTTTATCACGGGAATGAAGCAATATATGACCAACGAGAATCTTTCAGTTTGCGACTATTCTGTAAAGCTGATATCAAACTTTTCTCACTTGATAGTTTAACCTTTATGGGTCTTTTCGAATTTGTTCGCGACGTATCAAGCTTTCCCAATCTTACCGGCGCAATCATCTCGTCACTCACACCAAGAAACGACAGAACATCCCTCACTAGTATGATATCTAACTCCTTCCGATCCTCACCTGGAGCAGATTGCGACGATTTAGGAGCACCATAGATTACAAGATTGGATTTACGTTTTCCGCGCTCCTGAACTTCCTGTACAACCTTTTCCATCTGGATCAAAGCTTGAGTCGATTGAGAAGAAACTGTCAACGTTTCCTTAATAGAAATAATTTCAGGGCGAAGATCCAAAATCATACTCCTGCCAAAATCACCATCAACATTCCTACAATCTTTAGAAGACCAGGAGATACCCGAATCGGGACGAATTTGACGCGCAACCGTACTAGATATCGAGACATAGTCGATATTATAAGCTCCTTTGCAAGTAGAGCACATTTTAATTAATCCATGCGCATCACTCATCAAGGATAAGAAGGACCAACTCTTCACACCTGCGGGGTCCGTCGCGGTGACTGACAGCGCAAGGTAACACTGGACCGCGGAAAGGTAAAACAATAGAGAACAAAGGAAAATTTACTAATTCCAAACCTGTGCCAAAAACAATAAACGACATTGTATTTCAGACAACAAATAAAAAATAAAAATATCAAAGCTAGTAGAGCAAGAAACGAAAAGCAAAGAGTACAAAAACTTACGGTATTATATGATGATACACCAGCAAATGATTTTAGTAAAAGTGAAATATCTGCGTTAAGTTATAATGCCAAAGATAGGGAATTGAATGTCCACCAAAAACAGGGTTATTGTTGATTTGATAATAACAAAGTAAATAGAAATGAGTAAATTAAGTTCGGGAAACTATTATTGGATTGGTAAGTATTAAGTTTTGCTGAAAATTTGTATATATATAATTACCGCCATAAAACTGTGATTATGAGTTTATCTCTAATGCATTACAAATTATTACATTTTGGACAAAATCTAGTTAGCGCCGGTGACCGCCGGTCTGTGGTTGGTATCTGGGTGATAAATAAGTTATTGTTAAGGTAATCACATAGCTTTCAGCTGCCACTTTTGAAATTAACCGCAAGAATAGATGCGCGTGCACGAACTAAATAATTAGTCACATAAGGCAATTATGTGTAATTAGTGTAATTATAATAAATAATCCTACTTAAATATTATAAGTAAATAATGCAAATAGTATTTATGGCCATAATCTTTAGATTTAAGTTTAGTTTCAGGCTAAACTTTGTAGTAATACAGTCAAAATGAGCAATAATAATATGAAATCTACATATTCACATCTAACGAAGGAACAACGAGATGTGGTATGTAGTTACATACAGAAGACATTTTTATATAAATTGCAACAGTGCAAATTGTTGTCGTAAAATATTTGAATTAAAATATGATGATTGGCTTGAAAATATAATTCATATTGAATTTGAGGACGAACAGAAAAATTGTCCTCTTGATCAACAAATGTAGAGGTTTTTCACATGTTCTTGGTGTTTGGGACCCGTATATACCTCATTTGAGAGCAAAACCACGAGAATCATTTAAAGTTAAGTAATGAGGTAAAAATTTTATTAGTCGATGGTAATTAATTTTTTAAGGTAATTTTTGTAAATTTTCAAACCAAGAACTTATTCAGATATTTATGCACTTTCTTAGATTGGGTTAAGTAAATATTTAATTTTTTCTCCCGCATTTCAGTTTATATAACATGTGCTATATGTTCCATATATATACACACATATACACTTATAATATAATCTCATGCACACGTTTCTAAAGTAAAACTATCGTTTGTTTGACTTTTTCCGCTGCGTAATGTAAAATTGAAATATATTCTTCCAAAGATCTTTTCATCATATATTTAATGACAAAACATCGGGGTCCACTCTAACGAAAAGACAAGAGTTTATTATCATATCTCAATAAAAATACTGGAAATAAACGATTTATCGTATGCAATTAAATATTTGCAAATCAAAAAGGTAATGTGAGAAGGTTCTTTAAACTTTCTTATAACCAATGGATAGTAACATCATGACTTACGTTTTTCCTAATGAAGTTTTAAAAATCCCGAAAAAATTGTTTAAATTTTATTTAAGTTAACCCAAGGAATTTTATTCGACAACACTGTATACATATGTAACTAATTAATACATTTTATTTTTTATAAGAAGTGAGACATGCGGGGTTGAAAACTTCCCTGTTTTATAATTATTTACTCTAATACAATAAAATGATTACTTGCAGTTGATCTCAACAAAATAAAAATACGCAACTGTACATAATCTTTGTTATTTCCTACAAAGTAAGTCCAAATATCGTGGCAATAGTTTTTCAGAAGAATATAAATCAAAATTAATATTGAGTTCTCCTCTATGCAATACTGCCAATGCAGGATCATCACAGTAAACACTTAACTTCATGTATAGTTGATCTTCAGTATCGTATAAACATTGGGGAGGATATATTTCAGGGTATACCAATTTGTTAGGAGCAAGCGGAAAACAGCCCGCATACGTCGCCTCCAACCTAAAAACATAGAGTTATCAAAAAATAATTCAATTCTGTAGATTTATAACAATATCACTGGATTTATTAATTATTTCCTGTTGAATAGAGTTCTGTACCGTATTATTTTAGTTTTATAATTCGGTATCATTCGGTAAATGAAATCGAAGAACGCTCAATTTGTTTAATTTCCTTTAATCAAGAATTTATGCTCAGAATTCTTTCACCGTAATCGGTCCCCGTATAACTAGAAGATATGTACAGTCTAAAGCATATAAGATAGAAATGTATGAAACAAGCAGTTTATTCTTTAATCTATCGCCAATAAGAGATCTCCTTGCGTTCGTGGTAATGAATTTTAGTAAGTTCTATGTATTTACCTCCAATATGCTGCGAAAAGTAAGAAAATACCACTGGGCGGGCCAGGAGCGGTACGATATACGTATGTATACGGCCCGGTGGCTCCGGAACCCTTACACCAAAAAAGGTAGAAAGAGTACAAGATAATGATAATGATAAAGTTATATGCATGACAATACTAACCCTTACACCGAAAAGGTAGAAAGAGTACAAGATAATGATAATGATAAAGTTATATGCATGACAATACTAACAGTAAAACCAGAGGTCGCAACACTGAATGAAAAGTTTTCGGCAAGTGTGAAAAATCGTTTAATATACCTGTCTTGCGGTAATACATTCAACGCATATAAAATAATTGTTTTATGTGTAAAGCACCACTCACTTTGATAGTTTATGCAAAGCAACAATATCAACATTGCCGATGCATACTGGGCCGAAGCTGAAGGTGAAAGAATCATCTAAAATCGAAACTTTGTTCTATTTAAGTAGATTGAATAATCTACTGTGTGAATACACAGCTTGGTAGAAATTCTGAAATACAATCCAACTATATAAACTATATAAATCCGCAAAGTAGAGAGAATAGGTTCCATTACAGCCCATCAATGGCTAGGGAATTGAAAGTACTATGACCAACTGCTCTTCAGCCACCCATTATTACCACATAATGTTACATGCTAATTTTTACAGTCTCAGTGCGTCTGGAGTCGAATAAAACTGCCTCCCTATAGCGGGTATGAGCTCACGAGTTCCGAGTTTATAGTTCAGTGCGCACCAATAAGACTAATATGCAATTACTAACAACTTAAAAATTTACTGATTTTTGTCTCAAACCAAAGCCACCAACATCTCGGGAACTTTCTTCAAGTTAGTTTTAATATTGTTTTCCTCGGTCCAAAATTCAATTTTAGAATCTGTATATATAAAAATGGATCGTGGTTTGTTCGGATGCTTAAAACTTGAAAACGACTGGACCAAATTGGATACTTCCTTCTCCGGATTTGTTCGTAATTGCTACGCGAAGGTTTAGGAAAAAGAAAAATCGAAAAAAATTGGGCAAAACGAAGTTTGTCGGGTCATCTAGTTAGGAAATAAATATAAATTTTGAAGAACTTATAACGGAAATGCTAAATCATTGTTCACACTAGATTGCTATTTTATATCATGTGTAGACAATATATGTATTCTTTAGGTATTAAACCCGCGCCTTTTATTTAGGTACCTAAAAAGGTTGCTTGGCTGCACCATAGGGGTCCCTGGCAAAAACTATATCTGGGGGTCTATAACAACAAGTATTTGAGAACTGCTGGTTTTGAGCACTGCCAATTTGAAGCTTTTTACAGTGATAGTTAGACTGGGCAAATATGAGGGTATGATGAGTCATCTGCCCTTTGTCCTCTGTAATATATTACAATGTAGAAAGGACAGATGACTCATCATACTACATATTTGCCCAGTCTACTCATAGTATCAAAAAACCGTAAGTTTGGCGAAAACTTGCATAGGATGTTACCTCGCACAAAATATAGAAAATATAGGAATGTAATCTTCCATAAATGGAAATTCATATATAATTAAAGACTTACAACTGCAATAATACATGAAGTCTAACAATATAGATAAAAGATAGGATAAATCAAGGCATTTACACCTAACAATAAGACCTGCTATTTTATAACTGAGCATTTATATCATTGAACCACCACAAGGTGTGATTATTATACTAGAGCCTTCATTATTACAATCGATGTATATATTTTTTACTATTTATAAAATCGTTACTAACATAGATACCCCAAAAATTCATGGTTTGCTGTTGATACAACTATGTGACTTGAACATAGTGCCTCAAAATAATCATCTTTTGTGTCCAGATATCCAAACTGAATTATTTCATTTTGAAAATGTTCTTGAGCTCGTAAAAACACATCAGGTACTTCTGCAAATACTTCTCCTAAAATAGATATTTGAAATTTTTTATTGTTTTCTTGAAGTTTATATAACAGCTTGAAAAAACTTTCTGGATTTTTGTCAAATTCCCATCTGTGCGGCCACAGAATAGTTAAAACATTAGATGTTGTTCTTGCACTTGGTAATACTGGAAAATCGATTGGAAAATATAAAACTTCACATTTGGGCTTAATTTTTACATATAAGTCCCTTGGCCTATAGTCTGGTAATAATTTTATAATCATATTAATATTATTTAAAAATGATTCTTTATTGAACTCAGAATTAAAGACAACGCAATCAGCAGCCAAGCTAAAACAATATTACTGAATTGTCATAAATAATTCTGCAAAATCATACCATGTAACAATTTGATTATAAGCATATTGGATATCTCTTTCCTTAATAATCTTGACAGGGTATACCAATTGGTTTTCATGAAAATACACTATTTTCTTTAAACTTTGTAAATCAGAGCGAATGCCAAGAAGTTCAGCTAAATTAATTACAGAACTAGTAAATAACACTTTTTCTGCTGTAATAGAAGGAATAAGTGATGACAACACCATCGCAGAACACCTGGCACGCCAGTGCCATTTCTTAAGCCTTTAAAGTCACAAGAGTGTAAGATGTTATATCTACAATGGAACAGATATTACATGCTTTATGTACAATATTTAAGTAAGATACTTTTGGTTAATGTATCAAGCAATTGTTTATGAGAACCCCCATAGAATGCTTCGATAAATAATATTTTGCTTGTCTTTCTTTCAGAGTCATCAAATGAATCACTATTGGAACTAGCCATATCTTCAATGTTAGAATATTTACCACATATTTTGTGATTCTATTTCATATTTTAACGTAACCCATCGCCTAAAATCAGTATCATAATCAGTACTGCCTAGTGGTTCCTGGTCATTGTCTGGTACTGTAACAGTACTACTGTTCTACTTTACCTTCTTTACTGTTATAGTATGACCTATTTACTTTATTATTAAATTGTAACTTATCTTAAGCTGCATTTTGTTACACTTCGGCGTATTATTGGTTGCCTAAGTCGTACATACCTGTGTAATATACGAGGTATAATCAAAATCTATCCGGATAGTATTAAAGAAAAATACAACACATACAACATAGGTATTTTATTTAATCTCCTTGGAAGTAGTCCGCTTCGGAAGCCACACACTTATACCAGTTTCCACTACACGAAGTAAGTAGAAAGTATAATAGAGAAAATTCAAATTTTACTTACGTTTACCTTTTGTCATGTGACGACACCCTCGCATATTATATCAATCGAGTGACGATTTCTTAGTCAGGTCCTTAATAGAAGTACCGTCGCTCGAGATACTTAGTTGATCAAACTGATAACAAACTATGAGTAAAAGGTAAAGTGAAAACATTATTAGAAGAGTAAAAAAAGTAGAAAGAAAAAAATCTAATTCCAGATGGTTTCGATCGCCATGTTGAAATAACGTGTACAAAGTTCTGCCTCCGCATCAGCCCCTTTACAAGGGCTTCACAAGTCAAAAAGAAAAATAAATAACGTACTCACAAGAAACTTCTCCAAAGTTTAATAATAAAGTCGGCAATTAATGTAAGCGGCATAATAGATAGAGACAAACCAATGTTCTTTCAGAAAGAGGCGGGACGGATCTGATCATCTGATGTCAATGCCAGAGGTAATACGTGGACATCCTTAAAGAAAAGGGGTGGGAAACGATACACGACAAATATTTTTAATAATCAAACCGACAATGTAAAGTGCTATGTCTGTACAGACGTAACGACTAACGAGGGGACACTGCACAATGTCCCTGACAGATTTGAATCCTATATTATTATTAAGTGTTCTTTGAGACCTCGTGAAAAAAACTCTATGGGCGGTTATCCAGTTGGTGCTTCGTTTTGGAAATATTGGAGAATTAAAAAACAAGAATGTTTCTTTCATCACAAACATCAGTGGTTGGAATTCAATAGTCAAAAACCATTTAAGTAATCTTAAGTAAAGTTAAAATACGCATGGTTTGCATCGAAACTGATTCCCGAAAGAGTGATTTTTCGAAATGTAATTGAAACTTGTTTTCCGTCGACTCTTTGGAAACGAAAATATCAATGCAGTGCAGTTCCTTTCATAAAATGTTTATGGTGGTATTTACTCGTGTGGTTTGCGCACTTCATTCTTCGGAATTTAATATCTCTAAAATGAAATCTAATAAACGCTCGGAGGGTTTTTTTCGTGAGGTCTCAAAGAACACTCGCACGTAATAGAATCGAAATCCGTGATGGACATTACGCGATGTCCTTTGTAACGCTAAGATGTCGGTTAAGACGCCACGTAAGAAGAGCCGATACCATTTGTAGGACACAACTTGACACATGACAAAATTAATCGTGATCTAATTTACTGGTTTTATGTAATACTAGCGCACCCTGTGCCTGCTTTATCAGGCAAAACAAAATAAGAAATGAGACACACTGGTTTTTAACAAAGTTGATTTTTTGGCTTATATGTATTCTACCTATTTCTATTTGTTTACAATATAAATCCTATGTTTTAATTTAAACTATCCCAGAGCTCTTTCGGAAACAACATTTTTGTTTTGCCCTGAGTTGTAGTGTAAATAAAGAGAACTGATGGCTTGCCTACACGTGAACAGATATATATAATTGACCGTCGGAGAAACAAATATTCCAAATGAATTCCACACAATGCCAATGATTGCCCTTGCGCTTTAATTATTGTCATAGCAAACGCAAGACATATCGGAAATTGCAGTCTTTTGAAACCAAATGGCAGATCTTGTGGAATCAATGGAATACGCGGAATGAATACATCTTCCCATTAAATTTCTCTTTTAAAATGGTTGCTTCAATAAGATTATGCATAACCCTTTTGACTGCTAATGTGGTCCCATTACACAATCGAGGCTGATTTAAATTTCGGAGCATAATAATGGGAGCACCAACTTTGAATTGTAAACGATGAGGTGGAACACCTGGTAAATCTACAATGAACTTATGGTATCTTTAAATTTATTTATGGCACACATGCGATTTCTGATTTCAACCAAACTTAACGTAAACCATATAGGTCCCAATACCCACCTTGTGAATAAGTTTGGTTGAACTCGGTCGACGCGTTTGAGTGTGATACGGCGACATACGTAAGCCCAAAATCGCCTCCTCTTTAGATGAGTAAGGATTTTGTTCGGAATTATTTTTCATTAAAACCGTGTTATGACACAGGAATGGTGAACGGCGTTGAATAGTTTTGAGGTGAGTAGCGACAAAAATTAATCGCCAATGGATAAGATATCAGTGCAAATAAAATATTCCTTGCCGTTTACTGGTGATAAAGCACACGGGGAGAAGCAAGGTTATCTAGACGCATTGATGCGCTCGTTTAGCTTAGGAAGTTGATTTATTTGCACAAATAAACAAACTTGTCTCTCCTATTCATGTTTCGAAATAAATATATATTCATCACACTTGACGTGAAAATGGTCTCAAATACAGCTGTTATCTAGTGAAGGTTGGTAGTGTGCATCCAAGCTCTAAGAAATTTCGCTGTAAATTTCGGAATAACTAATAGTATCCCACCTCCAACTATTAACCAGGATACGCCTGAAAATTTATTTGGTTCAAATCGTCCCTCTTGTGGCTGCATTGATAACCCAACAGTTCTACAGTTTGTTTCTTCTTTAAAGACTCAAGTCATTAATGGTCTCACAAATCCAAGGTTGTAAGAATCCAATTGTGAGCAAGATGATGAGTCTTTCAAATAATTTACAAACTTTTCTCAACGAAGCTGAATTGACTGGGTAATCTGGTAAATGACGATGAAACCCATAATACATGCGACAATGACATAAATTATCATATTGCGAGGAAATACATAAAGTCCCGTCTTCTGGCAATATAAAAATTTTATCAGTGGCTTATGGTAGCGGTTTTATTGCCAAACGGATTCTTGCTGATATTAATTGTAATACATCTTAAGTGCTTCTAACTTCTGATTGTTCACTATTACGCAATTAATTTCTTTCTTTCAGAGTTCTCTGAGCAGCAAAATAAATTAACATATCCTTCGGTGAAGTAAGTTATGTCTGTTGGTCACGGAAATACGTTGTTAGAACATAAATTGCAAAATTTGCAAGTAGGAACCATTCAGAAGAAAGCTATATTGTTTTGTGCGTTTAATTATTTCATTCCTGTACTTATTATATCTTTGATTTAACTAATATTCACTAATTTTTTAACGTAAAACGCTAGTGTAATTAATTTTTCTTTTCTTTTATATTGTTTTAGCGTTTAATTATTTGATTCCCCTACTTATTAGATATTTCTTTTAATATTCACTCATTATTTAATGTAAAATTCTACTGTAACCATTTTTTCCTCTATAATATACATTTTTCTTTTCAAAGTTTTGTTTTCATCTTGCACCTATTACACCTACAGATACCGTCGGTTCTGAAGGTAAGACTCACTAAGTTACATTTTAATCCAAAATAAATTATTAACGCGTAACACGTAAATACATGCTAAGTATTTACGTGTTGATAATTTTTTTAATTAAAATATAACTTACTTAGTGAGTCTTACCATCAAACCGACGATAAGTAATATTAACTTAAAATTACTGCCAATAATTATAAATTTGGCAAGTAGTTGATATCTAGCGCCCTCTTTCAAACCTTGCCCTCTTGCTGTGCGAAAATCTACAATCTCATCGGATAACGTTTTAGCATTGAACCGGTAATCTCTGGTAGTCACCAAATCATTAATGAGTACGCCCTTATCCACTGGTACAGACAATGTCGAAGCACAAACATAAATTAATTCAGTTGATCTTTGTAATCGTAATAAATGTAAAATCTGTAAAAATAGTCTTATATATGCATATCATAACTCCAATAGAGTCAAAAAGCAATAGACTGATTAGTAATATTTATTTAAAATAATTTTTAACAGCCTTGTTGCACATAAAAAATATACTTAGTTATGGCATTTCACATAGTTGATATAGATTAATAATGCATGAATAGATTATGTAACATTAGGTTGATATTATACTAATTGCAGTTTAATCTGCAGTAAAACCAAGTCAAATTGGCAGACGCCAAATATGCCAACTAAACTGCAGTCTTTGTCGCACACCCCTCTCGCCTACAATTTTTACATATGTACAGTTCTATTCGGACTTCTAAACTATAGGTGGATTGTATCAAAGCAAATAAAATTATAGTAAATATTCTTCTTAAATGATGATTTGAATTTGATGTGACTGCAAATATTTTAAATTATGGCGCCCAGGATATGCTTCTAACTGAACATAACAAAACGACTGCAGCGTTCGACCTGCTATATATGCTTGGTTTTACTATAGTAGAATCCATTTTCCCTTTTTAGTGTTTTTGTCGTAAACGCTAATATTTGGGAGATTGCTCACTCAAATTTAAACCAATGTCATAATTAACATAGCTTATATTTGAAATAAACTGTAACTGCTGTATGTCACCATTGCGTAGGTTCTAGTCACGTGAATAATACAAAAAATTAACTTTCTCTTTTACACAAATGTATCTATATAGACAATAAAGGCCTATTTCATTAATTATTGTAGAATTTTCCACAAGTAAAATAAAGCTTACTTACTTTACCTACAACTTGGTAAATTGATAGTGATTGCAAGAACTGATGTGTAGTTACTAATACTCTATCATATCAGTAAACTCCTCACTGCACAATTATTTCATTAAATTCGTTGACACGTGTTTCGCTAGTAACGAGGAGAACATCTTCAAAACGTCAATTAGCGAGTTTGGTATTTCGGTAATTGACGGTTTTGAAGATGCTTGCCTCGCTGCCAGCGAAACATGTATCACCGAATTTATTAAATAATTGTATGGTGAAGAGTTTATTGATGTGATAGAGCGTCTATAACTTGGTATACTGAGGAGATCTTATACAGTCGTGAGTGCAACGCTTTACTGCATGTATGTATGGAAAGCAGACATGATAGATTTATGTCCGTGTATTTATGTTATCTGATTCTTAAAACTAATGCAAAAAAGGATGAAACAGTTTATCACGCACTACATTACTACTTTCCAAATAAAATATACCTTTGGTAGAATTACAAATAGAAAACATATCAGTCTATGAAAAGTAACACAAGAACAATTGAAGGTATTCAATTTGCCACGACTTTGTAAAAATAGAACATCCAAAAACATTGATCCCCATTAACTTAAAATTTACGCATATACCTATTATAGTGATTAAAGAAAAAAAAAAAAAAGGTTCTATCAAAGGTTTGGCTCATCTATATTTTCCTAACCATTTTTATGGTAAAAATACACTACAGAGTGCAATATCATCTATCTATACATATGTATGTATAACACTGAAGCTATTAGACTTAAATAAAATGTAATTTTGTTCAATTGAGATTTAGTTAAGAAATGCGCTTATTGCTATGTAATCTAGAGACACTAACTATAGATGTAGTACTCAACATATTTTCTCGTTAAATAGATCACAATGCTTAGATGCGGCACATAATGATTTATTTAACTTACAAGTTATAAATACATGACAACGGAAAATAACGAAATTAAAAAATATATTCTCAGCTAGTCAAACTCAGCTATCACAGTTGTATAATTGAATGAGTGTAAATAAATTAATCATATTCGTGACTATTCTCCTTCTTTGTTAGTAACGCATCACTTTCCTCTTCAGTTACTTCAGTAATAAACTGACTCTTTGATTTTGATCTTGAATTTACTCGAGTGAGACCTTCTGTTGCTCCATTTTCAGTTAATCTGGAATAAAGGCTGATACTCACATTAAATATAATAATATAACATCTATCTAGGCAAGAATTATAAATATCATGCTTTCATCTATTAAAATCCATTGTTAACTTGTACCTTCTTAAAAATTCTCAATTTGTGAAAAATCTTTATTTTGGAGAATGTATAGATATGGGGCTAAGTCAAAAATTATCCGCACTTTCACTAAAACACGTCTTTAAGTTTGTTACATTGCGTTCCAAACAAGCTTTGCGTTGGCACACGCGGAGTGTAGAGCTTGATTCCGTGTAAATATGACCGCTGCGGCAGAAGTTTACACCAAAGAGAAACAAAGAGCTATGATACGATTTCTTTGGTGGAGAACTGAATCAGATACGTGCCAAAATTCGTCGGTGGCTTTCAACACAATACAGAGAATGCTATACCACGTTGAAGTATATATGAATCGATTGAAAAGTAGAAGCAGAATGCGCGTCAAGTTTCACCACCGACGAAGCAAATTCAAGAGTCCGGCAAACAGGCGAGTTACCATCGATATAATGGCGTGTTCTCTCAATATTAGTCACTATAGTTATATAGTTAGTGTCTATCAGATTATTCAGGATCAAGTGCAGGAAGCGGTGCATACATGGCCTCGCGACCAACTAAAAGCCTTACTTTCCCTAGGGAATGCAGAAGTTTATGGAATGCTGAACCAAATTCATTGAAAAGAAAAAGTATGTACAAAACGAAGTAGTTATTGAACTCCTATTTTTATGGAAATAAATTGTCGAAACGAAAATGGTATAATATTTGACTTGCTCTCTTAGAATGTAGCAGTTAAGATATATGATAAAATAATGTAAGGTAAATTGTAAGAAATTAAAACTATTACTAAAATTAAATTACAAAAAAGCATGAATTTTTCCTAACACAAGGATCTATACATTATTTGATCTGCTAGAGCCCGTCTATATATGAGTTTCAAATTGTTTAAAGTTTCAATTGTTTCGTTTTAATAATATCCATATACCCGGATGGGCGCATGAATATGAAAAATTCCAAGAATTTTTGAATTAAAATCTGATCTAGTAAGGTTCAGTCCTCGTTGAATAGAAACTTGATTCCTCTCATATTTTATATTACAAGAAAATTAAATCTGTCTTAAAAATTAAGAAATATATATTCTAAGCTGCAATAAAGTACATTTTCTGTGGTAGATACGACAATATTATTGTGAAAAGTTGTTTTTAGAGGAAAACTGAATAACACAAATTTTCAAAGCACTAGGTATGCTTTGACATTGTTATATCTTTAATTATCCGTGTCTAATAAACGAATGAAAGTAACCCAATCTTGTTGACATTTGCATGCATTATGCATTGAACTTGCATTATTTATTATTCCGAAGAACTTTTATTAACGAAATTTTTCTATATCTTCAACATGAAAGGTACTTAAGTCATTAAAGTTAAGAAATTAAATATCAAAGTGGACAAAGGTGAAATTTTATATTATTACTCAATTTTCCTTAACGAAAAACTTTTCTTAATATATAATAATATTTTGCCGCATCTACTACAGAAAATGTACTTTATTAGCACTTAAAAAAATGTATATCCACGACGTACTTGATTATCTTTTTAATAAAACACGGCACCGATTAGTTTCTATCCAGGCAGGGTTGAATACTACAAGTCAGAAATTTAAAGAATTTTTTACTCACTCATGCATCGATTTCAGTACAGACTGTATGTATCTTCACTTATATAATACTTATCTTTTGAATAATCTTTTCTATCAATATTAGAATAAACAAAGAATTCAAAATTATTTTTGCAGAATATATTTCACATCTTTAGTGAAATATTAATAAAATTATTTCTGTTAAAGACTTAAAGACATTTGCTTGAGACTTAAGACATTTTTATATGTAATATTATATGAATACTTTGCTATATATCACGATTTATAATTTTTTTAACTTCAATAACTGTTCTTTTACTTTCTACTAGTATATTTTAAAAAACTACATTCAATTTTCGTGTTATATATGTTATATGTATCGTATATGTACCACATTTAAAATTATCTCCTGTTTTGACTGCTGTAAGTGCTTATATTGTGTGTCAAACGCTAGAGACAATGCGTGCGTATATTCTAACGTACGAGCATACTCAGTCGGTTAACCGCGCGAAGATCGAAAGTATCGAATGTCACCGTCGGTGAAAACAAGTCAATTGTCTGCAGTCCCCGTCTGAAAAGACGAGCGACGAGTGAATCATCGTAACCCATTACGTTAGGCCTCTGTTCGAAGGAATCGTCCAATCATCCAAATAAACATTCTGTGGCTTCGTCAGTACTACAGGAAGGAAAGCACACAGAGATGAATGCAGGCAAACTAGACTGGGACTGCGAGCTGAGTATATCAGTCGAACGTCGGTTTGAACTGACCCGCCTTCCACCGATGTTTGGTCTGCATCTCACCTTGCTGGTACGTAAAAGAACTTATACGTGAAACCATATGAACTTACGTTCTTTCATTTAACGACCAAGAGACCATGGCGACCGCCCCGCCGCATAAAATTTTTGTATAGACCTTTCGGTCGTCAATGAATTTAAACGTTTAAGACAAACGAGCGTTAACGTCTCCGACCTAAGAGACATATATGTTACGGCTTCGCCGTTTTTACCACGCTTAGGCGCAAAACGTTTGTGACTGGCGTCTTTAGAACGTTTAGAACAAACGCAAAGACAAAATATTTGAACTGTTTTAGACAATACGAATTTTAAAACGTTCAGCCACAAATGTATTTTAATTTTCTCCGAATTAAGTACCATCCGATTCTTCGGATTCAAGTAACAGACCGTCGTTCACCGCCCGACTTGAATGCAAGATGCAAGCGTTAAGTCAAATGGGCTAAAACACAGTACACGCTAGACGTGATACACATTATAAGCATAAGTTGCGACACATTTTTTTATCTAAAAAATTTGACCTTGAAATGATGATTTATGGTCGTTTCTTATATTGTGAGGGTCAATCATATCTGTGTGAACAAATGTTATATAGTGTGTCAATCATAGCTGTCTGATAAAATGTTCTTTTTTGTAAATGTATTACTAATCGTATCTATCAAATAAACCGGCATAAAAACAGAAAAACCTGTTTTAATTTCAATAACCACACGCAAGCGGGTATGGCATGGTGCTTTCTCCAAAAGAGGAGACCGTAACAATTTCTTCAGGGTCTCGGACAGTGGAGGAGTGATTAATAAATCGCAATAGTACATAATAGTGACGTTTCGCTATTTATTAAATGGGATCATTAGACTGAAATTAAACAATCAAAAAGTCGTCATATCTCATGTACTGAAAGTTAAATTTTGGGATATATGTACCACTAATAACGGTCCATGTAACTTAATTGTTATGAGATTTAAAATTTATTAAAGTGGGAGTGCAATATGTACACCTAATTCTGTTTTTACACGGTAGATTGGTTCCAGAAAACGTTTAAAAAGACATTGATCGTATGCAAAAATAGGTGATTGGTTCCTTATCTCTAAAACCTATTAAAATTAGTGAAAAAACAAGGATTCTTTAAGAACAAGTATTCATGTTTATATTATTAAGTCACATTGCATATAATGTGTATTTACACAAGCATAGTTATTAAAGAAAAAAGATATACACTCTAATTGTAAGCTTAAAATGTAAATTAAATGTATGACAAGTGCAGGAACTAAAAACAATTATGTATGTATGTATAACAGCTATGTTGTTAACAAAAAGAATAGGTATAGGTTGTATGCACAAAAAAGGAATTCACCTAAATTTGTGCTATTTACAAATGCTCTGACAAGTAAATTTGCTTGTATGCACAAAAAGGAATTCCCTAAATTTGTGCTATTTACAATTGTTCTGACCAGTAAATTTGCTTGTATGTATGTATACACAAAAAGAAAAACGAATATTTTGAATCGTGCTAAATTAAATTTTTTATTTTCAAACCGTGTTTGTATTGTATTGTAATGAGGTGGGGTCTGGCCCAAAATGGCCCTTTTGCACTGCGACCACGTTGATCTATTGTGCTTCCTCTTGTTTGTTTTATTTATTTATTTAATACGCTGAGAAACAGGATCAGCTCCTTCAATGGGAGTGTAAATAGGTCCTCCTCATTCAGCGTATATGCATCTAGTAGTCTATATCTCCTGTGGCCTAGTGCCCCACAGTTAGTGATCAAGTGTTCCATTGACTCCTCTTCTTCACCGCAGAATCTGCAAGTGTCCGTGTTGGATAAGCCCATTTTGTGAAGGTGCTTGTTACAAGTATAGTGGCCTGTGAGTGCAAACCGTGTTAAATCAAAGCCGTGTAAAAAAGACCGTGTAAAAACAGAATTAGATGTATATATAAGTATTATGGAAAGATTGTCTCTGCTCTCTGTTACGATTCATAGTACACCGAAATAGGAAAACATATGTGAGACGAAGGCAAATGTGATTATAATTATTATAAAATTTAAAGAAATGAAAGTATTTCTTCAAAGGGACAAAAAGGGAACGGTTTGAAAATATACAGGTATTTTCAATAAGCACAGAAAACGATTTCTTTATTGAGTTTAACACCCCAACATAGACATCAGACAAGCCAGAAATATGCTGCCTAAAATTGGACGCACCTGCCGTCTTTCCTATAGATATACATAGATCGGTTCCGAGACCCTGAAGAAATGATTTTAATTAATTCCACACCGGAAAAGAAACTGATACATCTTAATTCAATGTACTGTATTATACTCTGCAAAAATAACTTTTTTGGGTTTCTTATTTTGAGAAAATAAGTATTTATTAACAAAAAGAAAGTTTCAATGGAAATATGATAAAATCAATTATGCACCTTATTCATCAATTTACAAACTCTATATACACAATCATTGTACTTACACTTCATCTTCTTCGTCTTCATCATCTGAAGGTAATGTAAAATATGGATTATGAGCAGCTGGTCTAAATTTATATCCAGTTAATACAAAGAAAACATAGATAGCCATTTCCCTAAACATTTCATGCAACCATCCGTACTGAAATGGTACTGTTAGACGTAGTAAATACACAATAATACGGGTAAAATAAATATAGCACACTATCATCACATAAAAATGCCTAAATAGTTTCAATTTTCTTAAATTTACAGCAGCTTTTCCATCAGTTCGAGATGCTTCTTCTAAATGTCTTATAGACCAAACTACTGGAAATAGAATAAATCCACAACACAGAAGATCAACAAGAATAAACACATCCTGCCATGCTCTGTATTCTCTCGCCCCTTCTTCACTTTCTTCTAATATTATTTCGGCCATATTAGCAAGTACTTGTAATGGTATAATTGCCATAAATAACCTTTTATCTCTTGGAGCAAGGACGTGTTTTATAAACGTCCAACCTGTACCAATTAAAATCAACGTTATAAATAACAAAGCCCCTTTCAACAAATGTGCCACGTAGAATAACACTGCCCATGTTGCTAAATGAACTCCCTCAATTTCAATAAAATGATAGTTTATACCATGAAATGCTAAGGAAATGGACTTAATAAAAACAAGTGTGGCCATCAAGTAATGGATTTTAAAGACTGGGTGCCTAGACTGTTTTAATAAGAAAACCCAGAAACAACCAGATAAGAAGAATAACACAGCCATAGTACAATACAAAGCTGGCAATGGCATTTCACCTGCAGATAAGTAGCTGCCTGCATTCTCTTCTACTATTTCCATCTAAAACAAGAAACTTTAGATGTCAACCCACATAAGTTAAAAAACATACCCCCGCTATGAGAATAACTGGCTAAAGTATCTTAGGAATATCATAGATAATATAAAGTAATTCGTCATTTAAAAATACTCCTCTTTAACCAGAAATATTTTGTCAACGCGGATTTAAACTTGTGATAAGTTTTTTTTTACAAAATTGACTTTACTAACGAAAAACTATGAAGATTATTTATGTTGCATGTGCAGCTCCACACACTTGGGAATTTAAATTCTTATAACATGTAAGGGTATATGTTAAACTTTAATAGATTGTACTCCTTATGAACTTGAATTACATTGTGGTTTGGGGATCTAACCCAAATACTTAATCACACACAATACTGATAGCTTGCACGCGTAAAAGTATACTAACGATTTTTAACACTGTACTCTCATAGCCTCAGAGTGTATTTTTGCTCATACAGACAGCACTTCACTCTTTATAAAAGAGGAATGTTAAGTAAAGTAATAAAATATCAGTCGAAACAGATATATCACTATTGCGATACATATAGATATGGTCCACGACCTACACTGAGAGGTAGAAAGGGTAAAAGGATTATATAAAATCTAAAAATTTTGTTTACATATGGTGCAGCATTTCCATACTTTTATTGTTTTTTACCTATGCTGTGTCTTTTACATTTCTATTAAGGTAGATAACATAGAAATGTATGCAACTACAAAGTTAATTTAGCATTTTTCAGTTTTGAAATTTGGTCAACTTCATGTGATATGTAGTAATTGTAATATGGTTCTACCTCATATCTTAGTGGAAATGCAGAAAATGTCTTTGACGTGAAACAGTACAAACATTAAGAATTGTGTAACCATATTTTGCACTTTTGGGCCATATCTAATTAGCATCAGCAAGGACAGTATCATTTCACAATCTTCCTGTTATACTGACTTCCTGGGTAAGCAAACATCTTTTATGATACAATTCTGAACATAATTGAAATATAGTAAAAAATATTATTTAATATTATTACTCTACTCAACATTTATAAAAAGGACAAATAAAAATCTTACCGTAAAATCATAAACAACTTCATTATTAGGTATATAATTTGGACAACTATGAAAGTACAAATTGTAAAGTCCTTCTTCTAAATCACTTGCCACATATATTACAAACTAAAACAATACATTTTAGCTAATATTTAAAAGCCATTATTTTACTTACACTTGTATTATAATATGTAACATTATCGATAGTCTGGCTGGTAAGTGGCAGTGAATGATGACAATCAGAAGGGGGAGGGCTATCTATATCTCTAATAACTCTTATAAACTTGTTATCTTCAAAAGATCGCCTTTTAAAAAATGTAGTTGGTCTATCATTAGAATCTTTATAAATATGCAAAGTTTGTTTCCATCCTGGACTACAATTAACCATCATCCTACAAACCAGAATGCTATACAAAAAATTGATAAATTTCTATGACTATTACGTATTATTATGGAAATTTAAAAGGAAATATATAATAGCCTCATCGTGATCTTTTGGAAAATTTTCTTTTAGTAAACACTTTTCTTGGTGTGAATCTAAATATGGGCTCATTGCATCATTTTGGGTACGATCCAAACTGAAACCAAACTATATTGTCTTTAGTAAATATCTTATGTTTGAATAGTATCCTCTTACCACATCACTTTTATTCATTGGTTTTGCTACAAAATTAATTAGCTTCACATCCAGAAATCCCCTTTTGTAAAAGCCAAATGTACTTAACGCTATATACTTTCGTACATCACACTACAAGATAAGGCTATTAGCAAATGAACATACACAAAGGTTAATTTGTACATACATTAATATTAATTTTGTGTTTTCTTCCAAAGCAGTGTGTTATCATAAATACTAGCAGAATTACTTTTATGATATTACCCATTTTACACCAGAGTGTATTTACTAAATAAATGATCTACTGCTTAGGTGCAAATTTCTGACAGAATAACCTACACATGTACATGTGTATGTATGTTATTTCATGATACTTGGAAAAAAGTCCACTTCAGGTTCTATATTTACACATCCAAACCATCCAATATATCATAAACAGCGCGCCAAAGTACACGATAAATTGACGTATTGTTCTTATCCAATTTTAAACAAGTCAAGAATGTGTCAAACTTGAATTCTACCCATAGCACGCACATACACCACCGTTCATAATTATTGACCACTCGGATTTATTGCATAATAATAGAATTTCTCGATTAATTTTGCGCCATGAAGTCTGAAGGAGTGACGATATGGCGACGATATCACATTTGCAACGCCACTTATATTTTTACTTGTACTTGTACTTGTACTATGTATATAGATAGGAATCGATAATGTGCCTCTAGTTTTCAAAAAACGAATTTTATAAAATTCTTTCGTTTTAGTTTGATAGTTACATTATTACTTTGCATTTTATGTATCAAGTCAATCAAGTCTATGTTTTCCAGTCAACTGGATATTCATAAAAATAATACTTATGCTTATTTTAAATTATTTCATGAATTGTTTTAATAATTTTGTGACTGTAACACATGCGTTGTCATGCCATAACCTAAAATTTTATCACAGCGATTAATTACGAACAATAATAAAGTTTAAAAGTTAGAATTAATTAATTATGAAAACAACCACTTCTGTATAATAGATACTTCCAAAAGACAAATGGAAAATAGAAAAAACACCAAACTGTATCTCGAATGATAATTGTAAAGCTGACAGGTAATTTGACATTTACATGAAATAAGCAGTATTCTAAATTTAACGTAAATTATGTTAACAACCTTTAAGCTTTTTGGCACATATAATCTCCATCCACCTCCATTTTTTCACCTATTCTTTACAAAAGTATTTATGCTTTTACGAAGCTGTATACTGAAATATTTTTTACATAAGTAACGAATAAAGAGAAGAACTTTTAAACTCGTCAATTATGGACTTTTATTATTTGCTACTAGTTTTTCTATAATTTATTGTAAATCTACTGATATTAAAATATTTAAAATTTTAATAGCAGACCATTGTTAAACCTAGATTTTAACTCTGTTATATTTTATTCTAAGCCCTTGAGGGAGCTATTTTTCTAAGTAAAGAATAAAGACTTTGTTTAACAGTAAATTTTCGTACCAATATTTAAGCTATAAATATTTTATTCCTGGTATTTTGCTGAAATTGAATACGAACGTCAATTTAGAGAGAAAAGACTAGGCACGAAATATTTATTAATTGCAGGACAAATACAGACCCGCTGAGAGCGGGCATGCACTAAAATCACTAAACATATACGAAATATTCTGGTGAAATGTTTAAACTACTAAAAAGTCACTAGAGACGCCGCCATCTTGGGACAAACATATGGCTTTCTCTTTTCAAGACATTGGCCACAATAGACAGAAGCGACAAAGTTAGCAAATCTTGTGGTAAACTGTATGCGCATGGCGGGGAACCACGGGGAACCATGTTTTAAATATTTCGACAGTGTTATATTTGGCTGAGATGATGTGTGCATATTAAAATTAAAATATACGATTATTGTTGTGTATTACTGATTTTACTTTTTAGCAAATACTATTCTTTTAACATATCCAAAACTCTAACATTTTTCAATTAATACGAACAAATGTGCACCTTTCGTATTGTTAAATGGCGTTAACTAACTTCTGAGCTATTTCGAGGACGTTCAAATCGACCACATGAACATCAAAGCTGCCGACACGCCTTGTCGCATGTGTCTGTTCTGTGACATTGGCCTCATAAATTGCGACTCTGTGGATGGTCAATCTTCAGTTGGTCGAAATTGAAATGGGATAGACAATCTCATGGAATCTCATCATATCCTCAATTCCTCACTTTGGTCCAATTCATAACAAAAATAGAGATATTTCACACACAAGATTTATTTAAATTCAAAATAATAGAACTCCTAACAACAAAAAGTGGGACTATCTAATTAAGAAAGTTACACAAATCAATTTGATGTGATAAGTGATAAATAAGGTTGTGTAAACCGGATTGACGCCTTTACTATATGATATTGTTATAATTTCTATTTGTGAACAAATGTCGAATTATTTATTTATACTATTGTTTCTCTTATTTTTTACTACAGTAGCGTTGACGTTGTTGACTTATAACAGAGTTACTGTGGTTACATTAATACAACATAATAATAGTTAAGTATTTATTTCTTTTTGTTATAAAACGACTAATGTGAAGAAGTAATTGTTGTACATGTTATACAGTGTACTACTTTTTAGGTCGAATAAAAGAGAAAATTTCAATTTAGCGGATTATATTTCATAACGGTATATTAAACTGTTAACGTAATAACTTCTTTAGTGAAATATCTGTATATATAACAAAGATTTTTTTGATATATAGGATAGCAAATTTATATATCTATAATTTTTATGTGCACACATACATATGGATACTATAAAAACGTAATAACTAGAGTTTATTAAGAAGGTGGATGGCGTCTCATCATTAAGTAATGTAAATCGGACTGACGCTGTCACTCCTCGGAAATTTATTATTCAATGACAACTTATCATTGAATACTAACATTCGGAATAGTAACAGCGTCAGTCTGATTTACAGTACTTAATCATAATACGTCATCCACCTTTTAACAAACTAGAAATAACATCCCTATATTCATTTCTTTGTTGAAAATATACCAACGCTGTTGAAACTGGGGAAAAGAACCTGGTCAAAGGTTTCCTTTTTATGAAAATATACATCATTTCAACAAATTATTATATACATTACATTACAGATATACATACATCTGTATTGCTTGTGTGGTACATATGTACATATTTATTCTGCTTCTTTCGACGGGTTACTGTTCTCGATTTTTAGTGAATCTTATATCGGATCATAGTGTTAATTCCACTCTTTCTTACTGTGTGATTTTTGTTTGGCGTTGGTGACTGCTTTGACCGCGATTTGTGTGGTAAGTTTTCCACTTAAAATATCGCTGTGTCTGTTTTCCTCTCTGACGTGCGTTTTTGCGAGCTTGTTTCTTTTCGCTGTATATACAAGCGTGTAATATTACATTACCCAATATATATTTGTTGATTTCTGTTTCTCTTCTCATTCCTCTCTTGTATCCTTTTGTTTCTGTGAGTGCACCATTCCGTTGCCTTCTTACCCTTTGTTTTATTAACGTCGCCAAGATCGGCAGTGCGGCGTGAAGCGTTTTCCTTTTTTTATATTGTATTAAATTTATTTTTATTTAGCCTTAAATATGCTTTCGTGTTCTTGTTGAAATGCTGTTGATGACCCGAATAAACTAATAAATTGTTGTATTTGTAAAAAAAACTTATGGGATTGATTGTGTTAAAGTTTCATCTAGCGAAGCTCGTAGGATTCACTCAAACAGTGTTTTTCCTGGACGTGTAAGAACTGTATCCAGTTTGGCAGTGATCTTAATGCCCTGAAATTTGTTATAACTTCCCTTCAGGATGAAATAAAAACTTTAAAACAATCGTTATTGGCTTGTACTGCATCTAAATCATCGTCTTCTCTGGATATTGAGGTTATTCAGGAGATTGGTGATCGTGATAAGCGTAAATCAAATGTAGTGATTTTTGGGAATAATTAGGTTGCTACTGCTAGTAATAATAATCAAATACGTGCTGATGTTGATTTTGTTAATGGAATTTGCTCATCGCTTAATGTTACTGATCCAGGTATTAAAGTGTTTAGGCTGGGAACGCTGGATGCCACTAAAATTAATCGTCGTCGCCCTGTTAAAGTGTGCTTTTCCTCGGAGGCTTCTGCTCAGGCTGTACTACGCAATGTTTCTAAAATAAAATCTACTGCGATATATTCAAATATCTCTATCTTTCGTGATTGTACGCCGTTACAGTTACAAATTTACAAAGACACTAGAGCGGAGTTATCTGATCGTTTAAAAAATGGTGAATCCAATTTAAGGATTAAATATAATAAAGGGATTCCTTCTATAGTTTCCACTTTAAACTAAGTAAGTCCAACAGTAATTCTTCCATTGTTAATGTGTATTATCAGAACACCAGAGGTTTACGATCTAAGACCCAATCATTTTTTACCAGTGCTTGTAGTTTTTCTTATCATATAGTTGTAATTACCGAGAGTTGGCTTGACGATTCCATTAGAGACACGGAACTACTACGGTCTTCTTACAATATTGTTAAATGTGACAGAAGTTTTGCTCCGATTAATCGTTCAATGGGTGGAGGAGTGTTTGTAGGATTATCTGATGAAATTAAGTTTGAGGCTCTTGATACTACTCCTATTATTTCTATTGTTTCAACTGTGGATATTGTTGTTTGTAAATGTTTTCTGAATTCTTGTTGCTTCTACATTTCCGCTTTATACCGTGTGTCCCCGGATTGACTTCACTATAGGTATAATTAATCCAAAATTTTGGAATCTCGTTTTGATGTTTTGGGATCCTGGCCTGCTTGATCTGAAAAGAATTTCATGCACATTTTTTACTTTTTAAAATCCAATATGGCCGTGACAACTGAGAAAAAATCATTTTATGTTGAAGTAAAGCGCCATTTCGGTCAATAATACGGCAAATTGTTAAGAAAAGTTGTTCAGAATAGGAAATTGTGTCCATATGCAAAATTTCACAAATATCGGAACACTTTGATTAAATCAGTATTTGATGTGTCAACTATGTATTCTGTAATAAGTTGTCAAAAATATGTATGTTTCTAATAAAGTATTTTATTAAAAAAAGTAAATACATGACAATTATTTAATGTGAGTTCCTCCACGATCGGCACATCATTCCACTCTAACCCGAAACTCCTCAAATACTTTTGTTATGCTTGTTGCGTTAATTTCATCTATAGCATCACTGATTTTCTGTTTTAATAATTGAAGGTCATCATGAAGATCGCATGAATAAACCCTTTGTTTCAAGTATCCCCATAAATAAAAATCTAAAGGGGTCAAATCAGGCGATCTGGCTGGCCAATGCATTGGACCATATCGTCCAATCCACCTTTCGTGAAAGTGCTGGTTCAAAAAATGTGTTACAAGGCGAGTTGAATGTGCTGGGCATCCGTCTTGTTGAAAATAAAAATTTTCTAAATTGATGTCTTCCATAGCAGGTAAGAAAAATTTTCGAGCATGTCCAAATAACGATGTTGGTTTAAAGTAGTATCGAAAAAGAAAGGACCAATAATTTTATCGTATCTTATTGCACACCATACACTAACTTTCTTATAATGTTGACTGTTAGTTATTGTACGAAAATGTGGATTTTCATGAGACCAGTATCTACAATTTTGCGAAGACACGACGCCATTTGTTGTGAAGGTAGATTCATCCGTAAAGATTATTTTTTTATAAAAATATCTATCTTCCAAAATTTTTTCTCCAATCCAAAAACAAAACAGCAGTCGATGACCATCGTCCCCAGCTTCTAATTTATGATTGGAAATGGGTTTAAATGGTCGAATTTTATTTTCTTGGAGAATTCTGTGTACGTGCGATTTACTTATTGATAATTCAGCAGACCGTTTTCTCAATGATAGCCGGTGATTAATATTTACGGAATCTCTCACCAACAGTGTAGCAGCATCGTCATGATCATGAACCATTTTCTTTTTCTTTACATTAACCACGCTTCCAGTTTCCGTAAACTTTTTTACAAGGTTTTTAATCCATTAACAGAAATTGTCACTATTGGAAATTTCTCATGAAACTTATCAATAGCATGCGAATAAGATGCTTCTCCCAACCCATATACCTTGGTTAGATAAACCGTTGTTCTAAGGTCAACATTTTAAATTAGGAAACTAACGAACAAGTTATTCACAAACAATAAAAGATAAATAATTGATTTCAAACAGACTATTTTAGATATCACTGTAATCTTAATGACAGTTAATAATAATCCATTTCTTTTATTTACACAGAATACTTGTTTGTGTGGTTGCTGTGCAAGACCACAAATCAAATACTGATTTAATCAAAGTGTTCCGATATTTGTGAAATTTTGCATGTGGACACAATTTCCTATTCTGAACAATTTTTCTTAATAACAATTTGCCGTATTATTGACCGAAATGGCGCTTTACTTCAACATAAAATGATTTTTCTCAGTTGTCACGGCCATATTGGATTTTAAAAAGTAAAAAAATGTGCATGAAATTCTTTTCAGACCAAGCAGGCGGGGTTCCCAAAACATCAAAACGAGATTCCAAAATTTTGGATTAATTATACCTATAGTGAAGTCAATCCTGGGACACACGGTATATACCTCCGGATACTAATCAGCATGACTTTGAATTACTATGTGAATGTCCGGAGTTGTTTCTGCTGGATAAACCAGTTATTATTTTTGTGATTTCAATATTCCACGGTTCTTAAACGATTCTCTAAATTGTACTAAATGCACAGCCTTTTCATATTTCTGTTCTTCGCTCGACCTACGTCAGTTCAATCCTGTTGTTAACCTGCCTATACTCACGCATACGGTCTGTGAGACCGATTTATATAGTATAGTATACGTCTTTCATTTTGACGTGAGTATAGGAAGGTTAATTGTGATGGAAGACTATTACACTTGATTGTCTCCAATGTGAACTGCAACATAGATATAGAACCTGACATTCTACCTTTTGTGCCCATCGATCAATATCATCCAGCTTTATTTATCACGATGTCGTTTCTGGCATCTGCACCTGCCCTTTACCTTTTCCGTCTAACGTAAATCTCCGATATAACTTTAAGCGAGTTAACTTTGAACAATTATATCTTGATCTTGGAAATACGGATTGGTCATTTTAGGAGCGTACAGGCGATGTCAATGTGGGTCTAGATCAGGCATGGGCAACCTTTTTTGTAGAAGTTTTATGCTGCGAGTAATCTTGAAAAATATACATTTTTGTGGTATCCTTATGATTCATTATGAATTAAGTTTAGACGGGCCGTGCTAATATGCAATGAAAGAATTCAGTAGCGGGCCGGGCAAATCTTACTCGAAGGCCGCATGTGGCCCGCGGGCCGGAGGTTGCCCATACCTGGTCTAGATGAATTCTATGCTACTCTTTACCGCATTTTGATAAATATGTTCCAAAGTTTGCTTCCTCCAGAAATAGATCCAGTTATCCTCCCTGGTTTTCCCCTGGTATAATTGCTAATATTAAACTGAAGTCCTACTATAGACGCAAGTGGATTACTACTAAGAACGCTTATTTTGAGAAAGAGTTTAAAAGACATCGCACTCTTTGCAAATCGGAAATTTCGCTGGCCTACGAACGCTATTTACAATCAACGGAAGCATCAATTTTGAATGACCCCAGACAAATATTTAAGTATATTCAGGATAAATAAGGTTCAACTAGAATTCCGAAGAACTTGTCTTATAACGGCTCATCTCTTGAGTCGCCTCAGAACGTCGTAGATGCTTTCGCCGAAGTCTTTCGATCTACTTATCTTCTATCTCCTACGGTGATTGTGTTCTGTTTTGCCTCCCATTTGTTACCGAGGAGGAATTGAGCAAAATTATGGCCTCTGTTCCTGAGAGTTACACTTCTGGCGATGACTCAGTTCCTTCTTTTCTTTTGCGTAATTCTGGTTCAGCTTTTGCTAGGCCTCTGACGGTTTTGCTTAATTTGTCTATCAGGACTTCCGTTTTCTTTCTGTGTGGCCAAGAACAAGAATGTGTCCTATATTTAAAAAAGAGAATAAATCTGAAATTACTAACTACAGACCTGTATCGATCTTGTTGAATTTTGCCAAGGTTTTTGAGAATGTTCTGTATTTACATCTAATCTAATATATTTAAACGAGCAATTCTTGTATATATATATATATATATATATATATATATATATATATATATATATAGAATTGGTTTCTCGAAAACGGCTCTAACGATTTTGATGAAACTTAGTACCTGAGGGTTTTCGGGGACAAGAAATCGATCTAGCATGGTCCCAGTCCCGGCAAAATCCATTTTGACCCGGTTTACACACATTTCTGGTATTACGGTATATCAAATTGGTTATCGAAAATTACTTTAGCAATTTTTATGCAATTTAGTATCTGGGGATTTTCGAGATCATAAAATTGATCTAGCATGGTCCCGGTCCCAAGAAATTTTTTTTTGTCCCGCTTTTACCTATTTTTGCGGTACATAAAATGTGTTATCGAAAATTACTCTCAAGATTTTGTTACAATTTAGTATCTGCGAGTTTTTGGGGACGAAAAACCGATTTAGCATGGTCCCGATCTCGATTCAATCCATTTAGTCCAGGTTTTCACCAATTTCGACCTAAACGTGGGTTAGCAACTTCTTTTAACATCATGCAGCCAAGCGAAATTATAAGTAATTAAAACTTTACTACTAAATCATAGATGGCGCTGAAAGTAGTATGTTAATAAAATAAAAATATCTAAGAAAACTAACAATATGTAAATTCACATACTTTTAACCTTATAAACTTTTAATATATATGTGCTACTATATATACTTGAAATATACAATATAACTTAAATATCAAAACTAAAATAAAGGGCGTTATTTGGTTCAAAATTATTCAAAAAATTTTGGGAACTCCGAGCAAGGCCCGGTCCACCAGGTACTTTATATAAAAACGTTATACCTTACATATCGCCTAATCAGCACGGCTTTGTCCGTGGTCGGTCAACTGTCACCAACCTTGTCCACCAACCTGTCAGTCTTTCTCAATTTATCTGTGGTGAGTTGGATAGCCGTGACCGGGTGGATGTGGTCTACACGGATTTCAGCAAGGCCTTGGACATCATTAATCACAATATACTAATGTATAAACTGTGTGGGTTTGGCCTTAGCACACAATTTTTTAATTAAATTCGGTCATACTTAAGCAATAGATGTAATTATGTACACTATAATGGCTATAAATCCTTTGATTTTATTTCGACATCTGGTGTCCCGGAGGGATCAAATCTGGCGCCTCTGCTATTTATATTGTACATTAATGACCTCTTAGAAAATCTATCATGTCCGGTGTTGGCATATGCTGACGACTTAAAAATTTATTCTACTATTAACAGTTGGAATGGTGTTTCAAATTTGCAGGACAATTTTAATTACATTATTAACTGGTAACTGGGGTAATTTAAACTAAATCTCAATAAACGCTGCTACGTTTCTTTTACCCGTAAATTTAATCCAATTGCCTCTAACTATAACATGGATTGTCACTCCTTGACCAAACTGAATGTGGTTAAGGATCTTGGTGTGCTGTTTGATCATACCATAAGCTTCTCATGTCACATCTCACCTATGTCTTTCTGCTTCTAAGACTTTTGGGTTTATAATACGCTCTTGTAGATCATTTCGTAATGACCAATTGCTGAAATCACTTTTTTCAGCTTTGTTATTAGTAAATTAGAATACGCGTCGCAAGCCTGGTCTCCTCATTATATCTATCTTCAGTTGTCAATTGAAAGGATTCAGCGTCGTTTTCTTAAATATTTATCATTTAGGATGGATGGCATTTATCCCGATCGAGGAATTGATTACAATTCGTTGCTGGGGAGGCACGGCTTTAATTATCTAGCCTTTCGACGTGAATGTAGTGGTGCCCGTTTCATATGGAAATTGGTACATGGAATCATTGACTGCTCGGCTCTGCTTTTCCAGTTAAACTTTTATGTTCCTAGATTATCGTCTCGTTCTCACACTACATTTTTATAAAATTTTCTAGAACCAATTTACTTAGCGCTCCGCCACTTGCTACAATGTGCCGATCTGCCAGCCTGCATTACACGGATATTTTTGTTAATAATATTAATGATTTGTAGTTACTTTAATATTTTGTATTTTTCTTTTGATGTATGTATCTATTTATTATATTTCTTGTCCTATTATTGGTAATTACTGTTGGACAATAAATTATTATTATTATTATGATTATTACTCAAATTTTTAAGTATCCATTTTGAAATTAACTGTTTTACTATTATTTTGTGTATGTATCACTTCCCATATAAGCCTTTGTTTTGTAATTTTTTTTTTTACAATAGTTGTATTTTCAACATCAAAGCGATGACCTAAATCCCTGCAACTCTATATTATACCAGTCATTGCAGCAAAATAAATTATTTCAAGAGTACTTATGATTATACAACCCTTTGTTTAAATATTGTTTGGTTTGACTAATAATCAGTCTTTATAACTTATGTAGTTTACATATTACATTGCTTTATTTTTGATGCACTATTTTACATTTGGTATAAGTAAAAAGAAATTCGTCATTATGGTTTGGAATAACTCATATTTACAACATTTTGATGAAACTCTTTTCTTATTTGTTCGCTTCAGTTTTTTATAAGGAATAAAATTATAAGTTATTCCCACTATTTTTATTTTCCCTGTTACATAATTTACGAATTTTATTTTTGATTATCTTTTTCATGTGCATGACTATCCTGTTCAGACTATTTAATGCATCAGATTCCCTCTCATACGAAAATTTTAATTTATTATAACTATTAAAGGTGTCTAATACTTCATCTATGCTACATTTTTTATAACATTTTTTAATACCGCTATCAAATATAATCTGCTAAGTTGAAACTATATCTATTTGACCTTAAAAGCGGTAAAGGCAATCCGAAAAATAAGTATCTAAATAGGTCACAAAATATATAATGTATGGTAGTGTGGAATTAGTAGTAATAAAGTGGCAGATATGTTTACACACAGCATCAATTACATCGTAGAAACTTCTTACATTTGTTATAATGAACAATAACAGTTATGTTATATAAAACAGTATCAAAGTTCAATACACAATATTTTATTTTGCTCCACAGATGACTTTTGCAATATTTTAAAAAATAAATTATGCTTGAAATATGCAATAACATTGCGCTAAAATGAAAATAAATGCTAGCATACTTGTGCACATACATTATTTCCTGTAAGACTGTAGAGCCGCTTTTATCTTTTATGATTATTCTGAGTAAATCTAATAACAATGTAATCAAGCAAATATTTTTAAATATAGATATTAGTTCAAAGGGATGTACATATAACTTATTTAAAGTAAACATTTCCTACTTAAATAATTAATCCTGCTTAATATATTAGATGAAATTGATTTAAATATCATCTGCACTTTTTTGTATTCATCTTTCGTTTTATAAAACTGTATTTTGTAAGTTGAGTATTTTCATCTTCTATATCAGCAGGTGTATTCCATAATTTTAAATATGCAGGTAAATAAATTAATCCTCCTAAAGTTATAATATTTAATATACATGGAAAGATTACATTAAAATTTAACGCAGCCGATTTAAAGTATAAAGTTTCAGATATATATAGCAATACTGTTATTAATAAAGAAGTAATTCCCATGCTTACCACTGGCTTATAATGAATGTATAAAGTGCAATGTACTAGCGCTAAGGCTTTTAATATCGAAAAGATTCCTAAAATTCTGGATGTGGTATATTCTTCATCATCGAAACCAGATTCTGCATTAGCCATTACTTTGCTCAGGAATGATCGTTTCTCTATATAGCTTCTCACCGCTGTTCCCATATCCATGAAAGCTACAAATGCTATCCATCCTCGGAAGGCATAAATTATCTTTTGACTCATTCTATTTCTAAACTGTTTTGAGTATCAACATGGTATCAACTCTAAGAAGTTCTTAATTCTGTGGTCTTAGTAGGCCGCATTACATCTGCAATGCACTTACATTTAATTTTGTTATTGATAACATTTATATAAAAACCAAATTTGGTTACCGAATGTAATAATGCGGTACTAATATTTATTACATGCCTCCACTATTTATCTTGAAGAATATACCCCACAAATTCTATTTAATTTCAAAATTATTGTCCTACGAATCACTTTGTTTTGGTTATTTTCGCTTTTTAAACAGACATGAAACAGAGTACCAACTTTTCAATATAAAATAGAAACAATAAAGCAATATGAAAGCAATTTTCAAAGACGCTATAGTTTAAATGAGAACTGCTTATAAAGAAAAATTATCTTAAAAGATCAGGTTCTACTTTAAATTACGAATATTCAATTAAGGCTCGCTTTAGTTTTCATAAAAGAAACAAGCTTTCTATTTCTACATTCACTCATATTTATCATCTGATGGTTGCATTATTTTCATTTTAATTGTCACTTAACAATACGTTGATGCAGTAAAATGTAACATTTACTTTGTGTTTTTGTAAATTGTTTTATATCTTTGAATCTGTAAGTGTTAGAAATTATACATATAACATTCGTTGTTAGTAATGAATTAATTTTAGGTAATTTAAACATGGCAGAAGAAATAAGAAAAATTCTAGAACAATTGTTAGCTAATATACCAGGTCTATATTGCATATTGATTTCTGACAGAGATGGAGTGCCGATTATAACTGTACAAAATGATAAAGCCCCAGAATTAGCAATGAAACCAGCTTTCCTGTCAACATTCGGTTTAGCTATTGACCGTGGTAGCAAGTTGGGTCTAGGAAAGACAAAAACATTAATATGTTCATACTCACAATATCAAGTTATACAAATGAATAAACTTCCTTTAGTAGTTACATTTATTGCAAGTGATTCCTGCAATACTGGATATGTTCTGTGCTTAGAAGAACAACTTGAGCCAGTATTATCTAGTTTAACATTAGTTGTAATGGAAACATGAGTGTAACATGTAAGCATTAAAACTTATTATTTTTTATCAAATTGTTATTCCTATTGTATTATTTTTTTTACTGAAGTTTATTCCTATTGTATTCAAATACTACAAGATAAACCAAATTACATGAAGCATTGTTGGTAAATAATAAAGCTGTTTTTTATTTTCTTTAACACTAGGGGTTTGAATTAGAGGTTTTTCCACTTGTATGTCAAAGGAACTGTATATTTCTTGTCCAGATAAAAATAGAACTTCTTCTCTTGTTTATACTTCAAGGCAATTATTCCCATGTTGAAATCAATTGTGCAATTTGCAGTAAATGTTTTGTTCAATTTTACATAAACATTGCAAAATGAGGCTTATTTACTGTATAATCTCCACTGTTAATTGATTTCCGTTTCCATCGGTCTCTATAGTTCTTCTTTTATTGTTCTTGTGATGTCTGACCAATTTCCAAAATAAAAACCAAAAGAATGATTTCTTTAATTAATAAATTATTATGCCAACTATTAATATTGGTTAACAATAACAAGAAGAGAAGAAAGAACAGTTTTGACAGAAAACTACAAGGTACAAAATTAGTTAGAAAGCACAGGTTTAGAATCAGAAAACTACAAATTTTCAGTACTATATGCAATGGGTTCTCCATTTCATCAGCAGTTGTGCAACTGAATGAGCGTAGTATATGTTCAATATGTTACGGTAATGTGAAAACGTAACTGAAGTGGTGTAAAAGCTAAAAAATTATAAAACTAATATTATTCAAAATAGATGGTAGATTATCATCCGTGAAATTATCACGGTTAGAATTCAAACTCGTATCCAGAGATTGTGTACCGAGAACTGGCCATTTACTGCTAGAATCGCAATAAAATTTATACCATTTATAATTTAGAACATAAATAAATTAGCTCTTACGCCTAACACACCGATTATTTGGAAACTAAATTCGCATTTTGACCACCAAATGATGGAGACATATACGAGGGCTATTTTTTTCAACCTCCGATTGATTGGTAGCTGCGCATCTCGCCCTTTACTAGGTCTGTCACTGTTGAGTCCAACACCCC
This sequence comes from Chrysina gloriosa, assembly GCA_038088585.1. Taxonomy (NCBI): domain Eukaryota; kingdom Metazoa; phylum Arthropoda; class Insecta; order Coleoptera; family Scarabaeidae; genus Chrysina; species Chrysina gloriosa. The sequence continues at coordinate 72,657,148 of CM076087.1, forward strand.
ATTTCTTGTTGAGCTGCAGTCACGTAAACATTATTCGTTTCTTGCAGGCAGAAAGGAATAGTGCAGTGGAAATTCATAAAAATTCACAAAAGAGAATGCTGACTTCTGGAATTGTTCTGATCTATGACAACGCCTGTCCTCGCACTACTCGTGTAACTCAACGGCTCCTTGAGCAATTTTAATGGGATATTTTCGAACATCCACAATATAGTCTCCACCTAACGCCGAGTGACTATCATATTTTTCCTGACCTGAAGAAGTGGCTTGGAAAGGGGGATGCAGGGGGGGAGGGAGGAAGTTTTCAAACTGGACAAGAGCTCAAAAAATCGTCACAACTCACTTCAAATCATTGGCGGCAACATTTTATAGAGGCTATTGTAAAGCTTGTTCACAGATATGACGAATGCCTCAATCATCAAGGTGATTATGTAAAGAAGTAACCTTTATTGTACATTACTTTTAGTAATAAAATCATTGTTTTATATTCCCCGTCTTTCCGTTATAGCCTATCGGCGGTTGAAAAACAGTTTATATATCTCGGAACGCAAATAAATAATCAAAAACTTCATTAGTGCAAAAATCAAGAAAATATATCTAGCCACCAGAACTTATTTGGGTTAAAAGTGCTAGTGACATCAAACATTGTAACCAGGAAAACCAAAGTATCGTTATATAAAACCTGATGTTCTGATGCATCAGAAACAAGGACAATGACGAAGGAAGACGAAGACTTATTAGACCACCTTAAAAGGAGATTACTTTGTCACAATATGGAGGTGCGCAGGAGGGCGGTGCATGATGCAAGAAATATTATTTGGAGATTTACTTACATAAAGCACTAGATATACCTCGATCTACCAAAGTCTATAGACGAATAGACTGATAGCTCAGGCATCTAGAAAGAATGGACAACATGGAGAGTCTGAAAACATTAAAAGTCAGAAACTGATTCTAGAACAATCCAAGACCTAGCCTAGGTTGCAGCGCTAAAGTTGATGAAGGGTAAGAGCTAATTTATTGCGTTATATTTCTTAAATATTTGATTATCTGAAGATGGGATAGACGGATTCCGTATAACCTGACCAAGCAGCAAACGGCAAATTCGGTATCTATCTGTGATTTGATAGTGGACGGAAGGTATTCGGCAATCGGTAGCAAGAGTAGTTCCACAATTACAATGTTAAATGTGCTAATTTTCACTACACGGGAAGAACTAAAAATATAATACAGTAGAAGCCGCTTATTGTGATCAATTTGGAACAAACCCTTTTTGATAACATTAACCGAATGATAACAGTAAGCGGAAGGTAAATATAAATGTATTTTTCTATGCTGATGTAGTCAATAATAAATATGTATGTATGTAATCAAATTATTTAACGACTTACAAATAAAATTCAAGGGAAAAATTAACGATTAATCAACAATTTTTAATATTTTACCAAATTTGTTTATTTTTTATCATCGATACAATACGTAGGTACATTTATTTACACTTTACTATTTCATTCGAAAAACTGGTCGATCGTCGTTTGACGTTTATTTTTATTAATAAGATTTTGTATGTATATTTCAAAATCATATCTATCAAAATTACTTTCTCGGAATTGTACACCACGTCGGAGAATATTTAACGCTTCTTGCATCTGGCCATTAGTTGGCGGCTCTTCAGACATTTCCTCTTCTTCTTCTTCTCCTACTTCGGGTAATTCAGGATTACTTCCTTCGGACGATTGATCCACAACTTCCCGACAAATGTCTGATATAGTCATTGTGGCAGCTGTTTGAACATCATTGTCGATATCCACCCAATCGGAAAATTCGCTTTTGGACAGACCTTGAACAAAAAAAATTAAAAAAATATTAGTTAGATCTACAAAACAAGTTCTTTTTCATACCTTCTAAAATGTCAGCGCACGTTTCATGGAGATCAGGTTCTTCATCACCAGTTTTGGAAAAACCTCCTTTTCGAAAACAGTTTCGGATCGTTTCTGGTTGAACTTGCCTCCATGACTTCACCAGCAAATGCAGCGCATCTAGAAGACTGATTTTTTGCTATCGCATCTGCAGTAGGTGCATCTCGATTCTCATCAAGTTCTTGTATAATTTGGGCTCGAATTTGCCCTCGATAGTATTCTTTGAATGTTCGAATGATTCCTTGATCACATGGTTGTATCAATGCCGTAGTGTTCGCAGGTAAGAAAATAAGTTGGATGTTCGTCAAAACTGCATTCACTTTGTGCGCAGTACAATTGTCTACTAATAAGACGATTTGGCGTTTCAATTTGAACAAGACACTTGTCATCCAAGCATTCGCATTAGCAAAATACTCCACGGGCAAAGTTTTAACACCTTTAAAACACCGAGGATTCTTACTTTTTCCTATCACTAGAAGTTCTTCCTTTTCACCTTCCATATTAACAGAACATAACACTGTTACTCGTTCTTTCGAAGATAAGCAACCTCTTACTTTATCGTTTTTGAACAAATAAGTATGATTAGGCATCGCGCGAAAGTAGAGTCCTGTTTCATCTGCATTGTAGATGTCCCGAGGCGGATATTTTGCAATAATTTCTGGCCATTCCGAACGCATCCAGTCAGCGGCTGCTAACGAATCAGCACTTTTTCTTCACCGTGCAGAGGTCTATAAACGATGTTTTCTCGCTTTTTCCACCGATTGAACCATCCGTCTGTTGCAATGAAATTTTCTTTCCCCATAGTTTTGGCTATATCTTCTGCTTTTTGACGCATGATAGGACCATTCACAGAGGCATTTTTTCGCGAACATTTGTAAACCAAATTTTTAAAGCTGATTCAACTTGATTATCCTTTCCAGATCTTTCCCTTTTTCGTTTTATGTTTTCATTCGAACGCGCACACGTTTCTATTTCTGTACGATTTTTTAAAATTTTACACAACAGCGGTTGCGAAATTTTTAATTGTACCGCAGCATTCCTTTGACTCATTTTCGGAAGTTTATCGAAGTTATCGAGAATTTGTCGTTTTTCTTCGTTCGATAGATCGCGACGTTTTTATTCACTTCTGCCATGACCACGGTGGTTTATGCGAAATTTCAATAATTTACCCGTACACAAGACTGTAGAACGTGAGATTCGTAGAAGAGTATAGGAGAAACTGAATATCATTTAAACGAACGGACCTTTTATACATAAAGTACATCAAAAAAAAAAGATGACCTCTTCATAATATAGAAATAATTCGTTAGATTGTAATATGCGATATGAGAGTTTTAATTGAAATCGGCGAGAAAAAGCGGCTCGTTCAAAGGAGTTGCGCTGCAGACACCGTCGCCTGAAGAAACTTTCCGACAAAGGATACTATTCATAACTAATAACATTAAGCGGCTTTTGATTACAATATGCGGCTTTCTTTCAATGAGTTTTAAATAGAGTGATTTGGGACCAACGGTTTTCGATAACAATAACCGTTTGATAACATTAACCGTGATTATAATAAGCGGCTTCTACTGTAATAATATTACACCTCGAGTTCCGCTGCCAATCCGGAAGGCCGTCACGCCTGCTGACCCGCGGTAGCTGCTTAGAAGCGCGGTGGCACGCGCGCGCACGAGATGCACCAAGAAGCCGCGTATCATCGACCTAAGAGAGCTCCCGACGCGACGTCTGAAATTCATAAATTCGTCGAGGCTCTCGTGAAAATACTCCAATCTCGCGGAGAAAAAGCACAGTGGCGGAAAACTTATTTGGAGCGGATGACAACTTACATCCGAAGTTACCCGTTTCAAAAGAAACGAGCACCCCTGAAATAGTCGATTTGAACGCTTCTTTCGAAGCTTCCGAACTGGTGTTGGCAAACGAAGCGGTCGTAAATCAAAAAACCGGCCTGCCTCTTAGGATGCACCTGAAGGTTCGAACGCGGGGAGCGAAACGTCCACCACTCGCACTTCTGCGACTCCTATTGCGAAGAAAATCCGCAAATTTCAGGAGGATATTGTAGTATGAATTTTAGTTAATTTTATAGAAAGCAAAAATTATTACAATTAATATTTACAAAATTTTAGTATTATATTAACAAAATAATGAACAATACAATCAAAATATATTACCTAGTGTGTATAAGTGTAATTTGTTTTCTAATCCTTAACTTCTCGCTCTTTCTCTCTTGAATTCTTTCTTCACTTCTTTTCTTTGGTCCTTTCCTTTTATTGTACTTCTTTTTCTTTGGTCTGTTCGTCGTTTGTAAACCACAACTTCTTCTTTTTTTTGATGTAGTCTGCTTCTTTTCAACCCTGGTCCTTTGTGTAACTTTTTATCTGACTTTTTCGTCGACCATCCCATTCCGTCGTTTTCATAAACAAACTTTCTTTTTTTCGGCACGTCGTTATAGCAATCTGGAATTCTAGATTTTTAATGTTTCAAGTGTATGTGTGTGGTATGTTTACAACGCTTTTCTATTTCTTAAAGAATGCTTTCTATAAAATTTACATCTTTTTATTGATAATTTTACTAATGGAGTATTACCATACTACAATATGGATCGTATAGATGTCGTTACTAGTGGCGTAGTTCGCGCTGGTCCTTCCGGAGATGCTCCGGCCCAGCGCGCTCGTGATCAGCCGGAGCCGTCAACAAACGCTGCGACCACCAGCACCCGCAGAGAACCCCTATCCGAAATAAAAATTCCACCTGTAATCACTAGAGACAGGACACGTTGGGTAGAGATATCCTCGTTGATCAAACGAAGGGGATACAGCTTCACCAAGGCCCAGACGGTTGCTGAGGGTATTAGGGTATTTCCGTCGAGTGAAGACAACTTTCGAGGAATTAGACAACTTCTCCTCATAGAAAGTATCCCCTTCCACATGTATCAACTCCCCAGCGAGAAGCTCCTCAACGTTATCCTGAGGGTGTGCCCGTAGAGTTCACGACGGATGAGGTGCTGAATGACCTTCGTGAGAGAGGATTTCATCCTGAAGGAGTGGTCAGGCTGAAGAAGCCTAGGGGAGGGGGCGCGTCCATACCACTCGTACCAGTCAAGATTTACAAGAAATACAAAGACATCTACCAACTAGCGGAAGTATTCTCCCTAGTGATCCAGCGGCAGCGATTCCGCCGGCGACCATCGGAGAATTGAAGGCGTACATCGGGACGACGAAACCGACGAAAACTCCGGGAGCGGATGGCATAACCAACGCCGCACTCAAGATGCCGAAACCATTACTGCATAAGTTCGTCAACATCATTAATGGAATCCTAACGCTGGGCCTATTTCCGGCCGACGTACGAATGATCCCCAAATCGGGAAGAGATCCGAAGTTCTCCCAGAATTACCGCCCCACAAGCCTGCTGTCAGACCTGTCAAGGATAGCAGAGGCAGTAATTTTAAGCCGTCTCCGAGAAGATCTGGAGGCCAAACAGGTGCTCCAAGACGTACAGTTTGGCTTCCGGCCCGGGCTGTCTACCGATTTTCAACTTTTTCGAATAACGGAGGCAGTCCGAGAGGCCTTGGAGAGAAGGGAGACGGTCGGTACGGTATTCTTCGACCTGGCCAACGCTTTTGACACCGTGTGGCACGCCGGCCTAATCATCAAAATGATTAGAGCCGGCATGAACAGCCAGTTGGCCAGGATCGTACAATCCTATCTTGGGGGAAGAAGCTTCGTGGTCAAGATTGCGGATTACAGATCCATCTTAAGGCTCAGCGAGTGCGGCGTTCCGCAAGGCTCCCTTCTCGAACCGGTGCTGTTTTTTATCTACGCCTCCGACCTACCGAGGACCATGGCGACCTCGTTGGCGGTGTACGCAGACGACACGGCAGTGTGGATGAGATCCGGGGATGATGACATCATCTGCAGAAGACTTCAGGCGGCCACGGATGAGATCCTGGAGTGTGCTAATAAATGGAGAGTCAAGCTTAACACCGACAAATGCGAGGCAATCCGATTTACGAAGAAAAGAGGTATCCCCACTGACAACATCTTTGTGGGGAACCAAAGATTGCCTTGGCAGAAAGAAGTCAAATATCTTGGCGTGACTTTGGACCAACGCTTGACCTTCAAAGCCCACGTGGATTCGGTCATGGTGAAGTACCTCAATGCGAGAGGAACGTTACTGCCGCTCCTATGTAGGAATTCGTTAGTGAATTTAAGAATTAAGGTACTCATTTACACAATTTTCATGAGACCTATACTAACATATGGAGCGCTGTCCTGGTCAACCGCAGCGAAGACACGCTTGCAAAAACTCTATGTAGCTCAGAATAAAATGCTAAGGCTGATCGTCGGAGCACCGTGATTTGTCAGAAGCAAACAACTCCAAGAAGACCTGGAAGTCGTGCCTCTCAATGAATACATCATCGAACTCGTGAGAGGTCCCGTACTGTCCCGTACTGACAACCTGGTACTCCAACATATCGCAGAGCTCGACCAGGACAGACCCCCGCCTAAGATCCAAGTGCGGAGGGTGCATGATCTTCTCGCCGTTTGATGACAGAGGTACCGTCAACTCGCAGCGAAATACATAGACACGAAGAATAATCCAAAGTTTCCCAAACACCAGCGGTGAGACCGTGGTCGCCAAGAAGGCTTTAGTCTCAGCCCCAGCCTAGAATGTCGATCTCCGGATCAACCTTTTAACAAACTCTAATCATTAATAATGATACTATACTCTGTTCATGCGACAGAAGCAGTTAAACCACTCACACCATAAATTTATACCACTGAGCGCAACAGACAGTTTAACATGCTACAAATTGGTAAAAGCGTGACAAATTTGAAATAAGCATATGAAATTTCAGATTCTTCCTTATTTATTAACTAGATGTTGCAATAATTGCAATAAACTATATAAAATAAAGAATATACAAATTATCGCAGTAAAATTCATTTTTCTAAAAAGTAGGTACATATTTGATTCAATACTGAAACTGATTCTATCGGGAAAGTAAAATAATTATAGAGATATTTTCATTCGTCAAAAACTGATTTTGATAAATAAATTAAAATAACAGCAAGATGAATCAACGGTGAAACACTGTCAAAACCTCGAAAAGAAATGACCTTTGATAAGCGTTTCGAGACATACGACCAATAGAAACATTTTATTCAAATATTGGGCGCTTTTGTAGGAATAGAACTGCAACACGTTGAACACAAAAATCGACGAATTCATTGAATATATCAAAAGCAATAAAGTAGACATCGCTTTGCTCTTGGAAACGAAGTAGAGGGGACAAACTTAAAATCAAAGAATTTTATGTGGAACGCCGAGGAAATTTAGCTGCGCCACCCCGCGATCCTAGAAATGGGATTCGTCGCCATGCGCGTCGCGTACGGAACCGCGATAATAGCCATTTACAATAGCCAGAGACAATGGATAACTTCGAATAATAACCAAACAGCTTGACGAGTTCCTTTGAGTGGAGCGAAAGGTTATTATCGCCGGTGATTTCAACGCACGCCACAACATGTGGGGTGCCACATTAACAATCGAAATGGACTGAATCTGTACAGGTACGTCATGAACAATGCCGTGATTCTGAGCTATCCCGATGAACCGATCCGACCGATCCGATCCGACCAACAGCGCGACTCCCACCACGATCGATCTCATGTTGTCAAAAAATGTGAAAAATCTCGGTGAAATTGAACTCGGGCAGCTTCCATCGGACCACGTGCCCCTAGTTTGCCATCTCGGCAGCCGAAGGAAGTTACAACGGACGGTCTATAATAACGTGCGCGCGGATTGGCCTCGTTTCCGCGCCTTTCTCAATCGTGACATGAATATCACGCACGATATTACCATCACCGACCTACGGGATCAACGTCTACTTTTCAACACAGCGAGTTGCTGCCCGAGCTACTGGTCATTCAGCGGACTCGTGAACCACAGGACCGCATCGAGGCGAATCGTCTCATCGCCGAGATCAGACGTCGCATCCGCAGCCATCGGAATGACATCTACGAACAATCAAGGTCCAGGATCCTTCTGGCGTCTCACCAGGACGCTGCCGAAACCCGTTACGGCCATTCCCACCCTAGAGGAAGCCGGAATCCACGTTACCTTAGATGAAGAGACAGCGCAGATGTTCTCGACATCCTTCGAGAGATATGCGACTCCGGATACCGATGCGGAAACCGCGGAGCAAATAAACGAGACGGTAGCAAATTTCCTCATAAAAAATCCTGCAAACCCCTCGATTCGGCCCCCTTTCTCATTAAACCCGAGATGATACGAAACATATTCAAAACCCTGCCCCCTAAAAAGGCGGAAGTCCTGATAATATTCAAAATATATTGATAAAAAACGTTCCTCCCAAAATCTTGGTGCAAATCACGCAGCTTATAAATGCATTTCATATTGGAAGCTGGAATATTTCTCAATCTTTTGGAAAACCGCAACAGTCACGTCGCTTCTCAAATCCGACAAAGATTCCCTAAAATTAGATAGCTACCGTTCCATTTCTCTGCTCCCGACATTGTCGAAAGTGCAGGAGCGCGACGTCGTTCCACCGGAACAGTTCGGTTGCTGTTCGGAACACGGCACCCTTCACCAAATCGACTAAACTGCAACGCACTCGCTGCAATCGACAGAAAGCTTTCGACACCATTTGGAAGGATTTCTAAGTTAATTAAAAATTGGTTTCCTGAGCCTCTCGTTAGACGATGGAAGAACGGCGAAATTGTACGAAGGCACCGTCGGTCATTCGAACCCGTAGGTCTGCGGCATTATAAAAACTTGAGGGGTGGGCAGCATGCATAGGCTGCCGTACCAACACCTACCCCTCTATCACGAATTTTACTGTTTTATTTTTAATGTCTTAATACTTCAAACTTTGTAATTGTACGTTCCCCTCCTCTTACAGGCATCAGCCTGAATGTTAATTATACTGTCAACCCTCCCTTGTCACAGGCCCCACCAAAAATAAATAAAACTCCCCCTGTAAAAGCGCATGATGTTATCATTAAGTAGTGTAAACCGGATTGACGCTGTCCCTCCATCGCTTGTCTCCACTTACGTGCAAGGCGTGACATTCAAATTGGGAGGAGAGATAACGTGAGTCCGGTTTACACAACTATCATCCATTCGTTTGTCGAACCTTGCTCATTAAACACGCAAAATACGAAACGTGGATTGACAAAAAGTTAAGATATTTATACTTCAATGAATAGAGGCTATTTATATAAATATAATATATATTCTCAAATATTTTAATGAATAAAAATTAAAAAAATATGTTATCTAAATACATAGGTAAAGGAATAGTGGAACATATTTACAACAATATTATTCTCTAGTTAATATAATCGGAAAATTTTCTGAAATTAAATGATCGTCTTCAAAGACTATAACAATATTTAATTCGAATTCTGCAAAAAGTTTAATTAGAAATAGAATAAAATAGAACCTCACTACATACCGATTTTAAAATTTACTTTAATTAATGTTGGACAGGTGAATAGTCTAGGAAATATCATATAGATTGGTATTTCTGTGTTGTGTGGAATGTTGCCATCACCAATTTGAATGTTTTGTATTTCGGTAGCTACAAAAGACAAATATTGTGTTGTTTATAATTATTGGCTAATTAATAAATATAATTTTTATTTTATATTTTGACCCATACTTCTATTGTACTTATGTCTAACTACAAAATTTTGATCTTCTCTTGCCATCCGTAGACGTACGTTTCGCGGTTATAACGCTCGTCAGTACGGCTTTGCAAGAGCTGTAATTTCGTATACAAATTTTATGTATATATCGTCTGAACATTGATGTTTGTACATGTACAAACATCAATCTTATGTCTAACGTCAAATAAATTAGAACTTGGAAACTAAATTGATTGTGTACGTCAGGGGTTCCCCAAGTGTGCGCCATGACGCCCCAGGGCGCTGTAGAGGGTAAACAGGGGTGCCGCGGGCAAACATAGTGGTCTGAAATATTCTAGAAGGAACACTTCGTACTTATCTACCATACTATTTGGACATTATTGGTTAGTATAAATACGGCACCACTTCGTCGAACCAGTTCAGTTCCTAAATAACAATTGCAGGGTAAGCATATGAGAAGAAAAGTAAACGGTTTTAATTGTAAGACTCAATGGTTTGGAAAGACAAAGAGAAAAATAAGTTCGAGGTGTTTCCACTTTAAATGATTTCTGCGCTAGTTATTGAAGTAAACCGAAATACAGTCGAGTCTCGCGTATTTTCAGTTCTCCGAAACGAACGAGTTTCGTTTATCTAAGTCGGCAGCGATCCCCACTACCGCCACCGTTGCCATGTCAACTGGAATTGCGTCACCTCCACCCCTCCCATTTCTTCCAAGCTCACTCTAGATTCTAGCGTGACGGTGAAATTGTGGAACATGGAGGGGAGCGTGGAACTTAAAATAAACGAGACTGCCAAGTTAAGATAAATGAAACTCAAAATACATGAGCCTCAAGATAAACGAGACTCGACTGTACATACATTTAATAAACACTACTGAACTCTCCAGACTATTTCAAAGATGTTGATTTTTCAAACTTTGCGTGCCTACAGAATTTCTTTGTTAAAGAACAAGATGATGTATTTAGATTGACAACTATTGAAAAGAAAAAAATTGATACAATTATCATGTAATTGAACGAAAAATTTCTGAGTGAAACCCAAGTTCAATTTTGGTTGAATTTAAACAGATTTGAAAGATTTGTATAAGAATAATTCGAACCACGTATTTTTTATTGTTCGAGAATGGGTTTTATATTATGTGCCGAAACTATTATGCACTCTCCCAATCATCAAATTTTGTTTCCATCGAAAATCTTTGTATGACACTAAGAAAGGATATTATTAACTAGAACTACATACGCGAAATATACAAAAACTATATAAAATACATCCGCAACAGAAAACTTGTAATACATACAGCTCTCGCAATATAAGTTGGCGAAGGGTGGGAGTGGGTTTGCGCAGATAGAGGAGGGATAGAATGCCTATCATTCATCCTGCAACGTAATAGTAATTCCTATGCAGTATCTGAATCAGACAGGTGGCAGGTACATGTCCTAAATACGTTTACGGCGCATCCCCACCGCTCGCCAACTTATATTGCGAGAGCTGTATCTACCTATGCAATGTCCACAAGCCATAATAGATACTAAATATTAAGTTACAAAAAGAAGACAATGTAGACTTAACTTTAGTAGTATAAAGTGCTTCTGTTTTAAAGACTTCCTTGCAATAGTACTGTTATCATGTTTCAGTTGCTCTTATAGAAATTGTGATACATATGTATTAGCATATTATAGGAAAGTTTATTGGAAACTGCCTTCTGATTGACTGATCACGAATATTTGACAAACATGTGCATGAGAAGTTCATCATGCACACGTATGCATAAACATTAAATAATATAAACCGGACTGATGCTGTCCGTCCATCGTTTGTCACCACTTACTTGCAAGACGCGACATTAACATTCGAAGGAATGACAGGGTCAGTTTGGTTTACATAACTTGTCATGCACTCATTTGTCGAACCTTACTGATCACAGCGTTCCCGGTCGGGGTCGACTTGCAACGGCGATTTGCTGAAACAATTTCGTTTCCCATTTTCAACGTTAGCCACTACCACTCACCCGTAAACATTGTAAATTTCATGCCAGAAATGTTGTATTTGTATCATGGTAAATCTGTATAACTTATCTGTGATAATGCTACACCACAGTCCTTGCAATCATTATCAAGTGATTTTTGGGTTCTGTTTATATAATAATAATCGATTTTTTTGTTAACTACTTAGGTGAATAAATTTCCTTACAAACGTAAAATGCAATGCAATGCAAATTAAATATTCCAATAAATGAAATAATTTCAGGTAGGCATAGTAATACTTAGGAAAGAAGAGAAAATTTTTAATGTTGGAGCTAAATATCTAAACATTCTAGACAAATTTCACCTTATTTTATCAAAATTACGTTATATTAGGAATAAGTTAACGTTCATTCAAGAGAGAAAATCATGATCCCAAATGCAATAACCTGTTTCTATGAGATTCAAACTTTTATGAGTAATTGATATTTAAATTTAAATACTTTCATACATTTATAATTTATTATATTTGTATTCATTTAAGGGATAAATGATTGACAAGCTATTTTACTTTTTGTACTTTTGTAGTTTGTAGTAATATGTGCAATATTTTTGTTTAATTAAAATATCTTAATAAAATATTTATCTTAAAATTATTCCATCCTTTGCCGCTTGACATTGAGTAATTATAAGCTAATACTTAATGCACTACTGTGCAGTTACTCTTTATTGTTTATAAACGATAAAAATTATACTTTACCTTCTCTTGCATATCCTTCAGCACAGCCACATGTTTCAACACGAACTAATTGTAGTTCAATGCTTTTTATTGCAACTGCACAATGTTCAATAGATAAATACCCAGTTAATGGTGAAGATACGCTGCATCTTGTTGAATCAAATTTTCCCTTTACTAGAAAATTTGGTATATTTGGATTATTAGAAGTTAATGAAGCTGGACTAATAGAAAATATTACAGATCTTGATGGCTCCATCAACTTTGGACTATATTGCAATAAAAATTGTTGTGTTTTTTGTAAATCTTTTGATAGAAATGATCGTTTAATATCACATTTCAAACTATAACTAATGTTTATATAAACCCCATGGTACGTTTCATATAACTCTCTATTTTGTTTCGGCATTAATGGAACTTCGAATGGTATCTGTGTACAACCAGCTGGTATTCTACCAGGACCACTGACTTCACAGTTAACTGATACTAATTGAATAGGCTAAAAAGAAAGAAAGTGAATTAAAGACAGCATACTTGTGATACATACCTTCACAGAATTGTAGAAAGCTTCTAATATACCCACATTCTTTGAACTTAACTGCAAATTTACATACCCTTCCATTATCAATGTGATACCATCGTGTTTTAAATCAGAATTGCTCGTTATAATAATTAATCCTGTAACCTTTTCCTGTAGATTTGAGCATCAGTATTTGAATATTTAATATCAAAGACGATCTTACTCCTCCGTGGTACACCTTATCTACTTTTTTTAGTTTTATATCTAGTGTAACTGACATTGTTTAGTAGTATTTATTTGACTTAAATAAAAGCCAAAACTTATTTTAACAAATATTTTAATGAATAAACTTTTTATTTGGAGATTCTATTTATTTGTAAATTTAAAGGTTAGAATGAAATTGTCATTCGCCAAATCAGATACAAACATGACAATATAGCAAACGTTCAAACGAAAAATCCTTTCAATTGTGTGGAATAATCAATGTATTTTCATTGGTAATTTTATATTTTTATTTTGGTATACTGACATGTCCAAATAATATAAATTTGAAATCGTTCAAAACCGTTGTGACAAGATACGTTTGTATCCAAATTTGTTTGGAATTGAAAAATAGACGTAATGGAATTCGTTAATGTAGCAATTAGAATTAAGCCAATATCGAATGATTCGAAGGATAAATGTTTGGATATATATGAAGATGATAGACAGGTAAATTATCTTGTGTACATTTAAACGTGTTTATAACATGTTCACATTATAGTCGCTGTATATTCCTAGTCGTCAACAACTATACACCTTCGACAAAATATTCGATCAAGATACCGACCAAAATGTAGTATTTACAAGCATTGTGGAACCACTTATCGAAAAAGTTCTGCTAGGATATAACTGTACAGTTTTGGCATATGGACAGACTGGGACTGGAAAAACATATACTATGGGTAGTGATATGAAAGTAAATTTTTATATACTTCAATCTTGATACTTTATGATATAAATTTATATAGTTATGGGCAAAAACTCAGATGTTAGGGCTGCAGGCCAACAAGCACCTATATAGCTGTTATGGCTATTGTAGATAAACACCCCACTTATTTCTAAGTAGACTAGTTTCTGCAGCCTGTCTATGTGACTGATCATAGTTTTAAGATTGGTTTTCTCATATAGAACTATGCAGCGGGCGAGTGATAACTGGGTTGTCAGTATTTGTCTTGCAATGCCATTAATGTCACAAGAGTATTGTGGAGAGGTGCTTTAAGTACTTTTTGAAGTGTACAGAGGTAGTCTTCCTTCGCTGCTGGAGAGTTTAATGCTGCCAATTCCTCATTCTGACTTGTACTACCAGTCGTGATAGGTTCTGGTTATTGTTATCAATTCTCTCAAGCGTCATGCTGACTGCGAAGTAAATGTAACATAAGTTCATAATCTTCTCTATGGTAGGAATGTAATCCCCTTGAGGCTTCTTCAGGGTTGTTATCCCATTCTCATACACCCTGGAATTGTCACTCGCTTTCTGTTAGAATTTCACTATCGGGAATGGTATCAGCAAGATAAAGAAAAGTTTACAAGAGAATGACAATACACTTTCTTGCATAATGGGCTTTATTTTCAATCAATTTTAATTGTTCTTGCTTCCTTATTTTTTTAAATTGAAATGAAAACGAAAACACTTTTGGACCACTATATTATAAATAATACCTAATTGCATTTCTCAATCTTCAACTATATTCAGGAATATATTCCCAATTAACCTACTACTTTTTCAGCAAAATGGAAAAACATAGGAATCATAAACCGAGTATTCCAAGCAATTTTTCTGAAGGATATTAATATAGAACTATCAGTATGTGAAATTTACCAGGAAAAGGTATATGATCTATTGGGAAATAATAACACAGCATTGGTTGTGAAAGGTATTTCATTTTTAATTCACATAATTATGTTGCAAATTATTATTACTATTATTATTATAACTTTGTGCAAAATAATGGAGAGTAAGCCTTGTAAGTAGTATGTTCCTTACTGTTTTTTTCGATTATTATACCGCAATTTCAATGAACCTACTAATATTAAAGAAAATTACGGTGGTTGTTATATGAGCAATTTGCTCCGTTTGCTTTGAAATAGGTATGTACGAGGAGTGCCTATTAAGTTAGAAAAACTAGAAAAAAATTGTTTGAAACAAACTGTTTTATTGCTTTTCAAAATATTCGCCTTTAAGATTCATACCCTTTTGCGTGTTGAAATCAATTCTCAAAACATTTTTTGCATTCTAGAATTTGTATCTAGCATGGTTTTTGAAGCCTTTGATAGTTTCATTAGGTGTTGAAAGTTGCTGTCCAGGCGATATTCGGGAATACAAAGAAACTTTTGGGCGATAAATAAGGTGAATACGGACAATGAAACATTAATTCCATGTTTGTCTCCTCTAAATAACCAATTGTATGACGTGTTCTGTGGGCGCTGAAATTGGCACGATGCAAAATCATGCGAAGTTTTCGATTTTTAGCAAACAAATTGTTGTATACCATTTAGCATTAACTGTTCTTCGATCCTTTAAAGCAGGGGTCTCCATACTTTTCAGCCTTGGGGCCATACTGATTACTTCAGTGAGTTTTCTGCGTATTATACTTGTCATTAAGCTTTACCTAGCAAGTAAATAAATCCGAGTTATTATCATTCTGTGTTTTTTATCCAACTTATCATAACAACAATAAGCTATTAGCTGTCGCGGGCCGGATTGATGACACTGGCGGGTCGGATTTGACCCGCGGGCCGTAGTTTGGAGACCCCTGCTCTAAAACAGTGTTTCACAAACTTTTTAAAGCGCTACTCCCTTTTCATAAGAATTTTTATTCGCGGCCCACTTTTGTATTATACCCAATTTTATTTGTAGAAAATGTTTGTTGCTTGGCCCATCTATGATCAAATAGTGCAAGTTCTTTGTTCTTCATTTTTCGAAACTTTAAGCATAGGACACTACAATACTAGATCTTTCTAGAATCATCCGTGAACCGTCTACATCTCAAAGTGGCAACAATACAAAGAACACATTGTACGGTGATGAATATCTTAAATATGTCTTTAGCGTTATTTTCAATAAATCGCAATGTGTAGTTTATGGAGATGTCTTATCAAAAGAAAGTATGAAGCCATCAAACTACTTCAACATTTAAATAGCAAACATCCAGACAAAAAAGACAAGCCTATAGAATTCTTTAAAAGAAAATTAAGCTCCCTCCACAACTAGCAAGGCACTTTTACGTCACCAAAAACTACTAATGAAAAAGTATTAGCAGCGAATTATTGAGTTGCAT
>CM076087.1:72673776-72847982 GCA_038088585.1 Chrysina gloriosa
TCAATATGTACGGTTTTGGTGATAGACTCCTCTATTTACAGTAAATGTAAACTCGTCAGAGAAAAAGATCGCTTATAAAGATCTATCATTTGCACATCAAATTGAATTCGTCAGTGTGGATCATCCTATAATAAAAGCTAATCTTATTAAATTTTATATATACGTAGCATTTCTATCTTTAAAAAATATATAATTGATGCCCTTTTTCGCAACTACTTGACACGAAGAAGCTACAGGATTTTCCTCGATGCTCAAAAGGATATCTATCTATCTATACATATAGAAACATATCTGTCTATGTCTGTCCTTTATGCATTAGTACACCATTCATCCGATTGCCATGAAACTTTCGGAAGTTGTTCAGTACACTTCCGCGAAGGTTTTTGACATAGTGGATCTATCCTACGATAGGTGGTGCGTGTGTCGAAGGTTTTTGGCATAGTCCGATCGCCATGAAACCACCGTAAACAACGTTAAATGCGTTCTTTCCAT
Organism: Chrysina gloriosa; assembly: GCA_038088585.1. NCBI lineage: Eukaryota > Metazoa > Arthropoda > Insecta > Coleoptera > Scarabaeidae > Chrysina > Chrysina gloriosa. Next base: position 72,674,269 of record CM076087.1, read on the forward strand.
TATGCACGAATAATTTGTTCGCAAGATCGCGACTTTACTCAGAAGTGCCAAACTACTACACATGGAATGCATCAGCGAAAGAGTTTCAACGTCGTAAACAGAGCAAACCAGTTGAAGGACATCCGAATTTATATTCGTCCGACGCGTTAGGCATTTTGTATACAGTTCATCCAAAGAGTCAAGAATGTTTTTACTGACGATTACTGTCAGTTAAAGTACGTAGACCAAAATCCTTCCAAGAACTTGAATCAGTAAATGCTGAAGTATGCACGACCTATCGACAAGCTTGCAAAGAATTAAATCTTTTTGAAAACGATGTCCATTGGCAAATAGCACTCGGTGATGCATCGAATACTGCTCAACCATAGCAAATATGCATGTTATTTGCTATAATATTGACAACATGTTTCCCATCCATTCCGAAAGATTTTTGGGAAAAAATACAAAGATTACATGAGTGAAGGCCTCCTACGTCGTTTGCAACAACGAATCCGGACACGCAATTCACACCGGCATTCGTTTAGATCGAGGATACATGTTACATTGAAAATTGGCGTGCTTCTCCGAAACATCAATCCAGCACGACTTTGCGACGTTATAAGACTTTCGGTGAAAAAGATGATGAACAATTTCATCGAAGCTACAATTTTGAATGGGAAATTCAAGGAGGAGGATGTTGCCACGTATTACAATGATCCCAACATATACGCCATTTGAATTCAAACGTTTACAGTTTCCGGTGCGACTCGCTTTTGCAATGACCATCAAGAAAGTACAAGGACAATCGCTGTAAATGTGTGGTCTAGATTTGGAGAATCCGTGCTCACGCGTCGTGTTACGTACCAGACGGAAAAACGAAAAATATCGTGTATCTACACGCACTCGAATAAATAAATAGAATTAAAACGACACTTTCAAATGTTTTCCATATGAAAATGAATAAGTTTCAAGAAAAATGACACAATGTAAACTGAATGTTATCATAACGCGTCTCCTTGAATTTCCATTCTTCTGAGATCGCACCAACGCGCGACAGGTAAGCTAGTTTAATATAATTATAAATGCGAAATTGGTGCCACGTGTGGGTGTTGTGCTTATTCTAGTTTTAATTTCCTCATTTCCCAAGATATTTTCACGACCTCGAGCAGTAGTGCGTCATCCACCGGTGCTTATACGCACATGTAACCAGGTCTTCACGCGAGGAAAACGGCGCGATTTCGATGATGAATGGTGCCGTTTTAGTGATAGCTAGTTTATGTAAAAAGAAGAGGAAGCAACGCCGTTGGTGGCACACTGACTTGTACAAGAAACGCGCTGGTACGGAGCTTATGATGGACTTGAAGTCACAACAAATAAGTGGCCAATATAAGAATTTCACGCGAATGTCGCCCACTGATTTTGAGAATCTGCTGCAAAAGATTGTAACCTACATTTCCAAACAGGACATATTTTCGCACTCCAATTTCCGCTGCAGACAGGTAAGTATTTTATACCGTTTGTGCTAGTACACAATGTTGATCGAGTTTACAAATTTTATTTCTTTATGTATGTTAGATATGTTATTTATCAAATTAATTGTTCTAGGTTAGCAGTAACAATTCGCTTCCTCGCCACGAGAGATTCATATACCAGTCTCCAGTACCTGTTCAGGATTTCGAAGCAGTCGATTGGAGGCATAGTAGCACAAGTCTGCGCGGCACTTGCAAAGGAATTACAGGGATATATCAAGGTAATAGATTTGATAACTCACTATTTACTTTCTTCAGAGATCGTTTTTAATATCACAAATGCGACATAACAATAGTTAAACAACAAGGCACATTAAATAAAGTCGTCCAACGTTTCTGAAATGCTCGATGGAGCAGGAGATGGTTGAGCGGAGTTGTCCAAAAAGTGTGGTAAATCGAAGATAGGGAGAGGTATCGTTTGAGGTGGTTGCGAGGTATATGGTTCCTCATAATGCACGAAGGGAGCAGGATAACTTTGCCAGTTGCTGGGGTATGGATTATTTGCAGGAGGCAAATCAAACATTCCTCTATCAACATCCATGAGTATTTACTTTAGTTGCGACGTAAGTGAAAAACGTATCGATTTTATTCGATTGAGAGGGCGTTTTCTCCAACTTTGCAGCAGTTTGCAATATACCAAACGCACTTTTTATCATCGATGCATCTGCTTCATCTCGTTTCCCTTTGCTGGTTTGGTAGTTTTAGAAGTACAAGACGACGCTTCTGCCTCGTGTTGCCTTTGTGTGACCTCTAGTTCCCTTTCTTCGCAAGGCATGACTGCTGTCTCGACGTTATCTTGTATCTCAGGTATCTCATTCATCTCCTGTGAATTAACAAATAATTTCATGAAATAGTACAATGTAATAAGGTAATATCTTCTTTTGTATTCAATTTTGTAAGAGTGATTTGCTTCGGACGGCAGTTTTCGTGTCATTATCCAATAAGGGCTTTGTTGCGAAATAGGACTTGAAGTAAAATAAATAATTCACTCAAATGAATCCAATTGCTCTTCGCAGTTTAATTCTCCGCGGTCGCACTAGTACGATCTTGTGCGAAGCGAAATTTTACTTTCACATTCGTCTTCGACCCCGTCCACCGCGGGAGCAGCGAAATTACAGTGTGACCGCGTAGGGTTGAATGTATGTGACATTGTTATTATTCATATTTTATGTCACCTTTTCCTGTACCCATGCTGTTTTTTATTTTAAGCTTTCCACGGCGGCAGGAAGCCAGCAAACTTATTATTTTTTTGCAATTATCCACAGGAATGTCTATATCCCTGCGTATCTTTCTCCAACTGTCTTCCTCTAAATTTTTCGTGAAATGGTCTTTGTGCTTCGCATCCCAGATACGATTTTGATCTCGATAGTTTTCAATTAACTTGAACACAATTTCTTACGTCCACTCCATGACACAAGCGGCGGTGGACGACGGTGGACGGTGTTTTAGCACCCCGAAAGAGATGCTCGCGAGCCGCTCGTGGCAATCTGCGTCTTGGCGGTCTTTTGACGAACACAAAGAAGTTCGGCTCGTCAAGTTTGCACGGCGGAAAAATAATCAGGGATATGGACATTCTTGTGGATAATTGCAAAAAATAATAAGTTTGCTGGCTTCCAACCGCCGTGAAAAGCTTAAAATAAAAAACAGCATGGGTACAGAAAAGGGTGACTTATAAAATAAGAATAATAACAATGTCCCATACATTCAACCCTACGCGGTCACACTGTAATTTCGCTGCTTTCGCGGTGGACGGGGTCGAAGACGAATGTGAAAGTAAAATTTCGCTTCGCACAAGATCGCCCTAGTGCGACCGCGGAGAATTAAACTGTGAAGCGAAATTTGATTCATTTGATTGAATTATTTATTTTACTTCAAGTCCTATTTCGCAACAAAAAGAAAACCCTTATTGGATAATGAAATGAAAACTGCCGTCCGAAGCAAATCATTCATACAAAATTGAATTCAAAAGAAGATATTATCTTATTATATTGTACTATTTCATGAAATTATTTGTTAATTCACAGGAGATGAATGAGATACCTGAGATTGAAGATAACGTCGAGACAGCAGTCATGCCTTGCGAAGAAAGGGAACAAGAGGTCACACAAAGGCAACACGAGGCAGAAGCGTCATCTTGTACTTCTAAAACTACCAAACCAGCAAAGGGAAACGAGATGAAGCAGATGCATCGATGATAAAAAGTGCGTTTGGTATATTGCAAACTGCTGCAAAGAAGTTGGAGAAAAAGCCCTCTCAATCGAATGAAATCGATACGTTTTTCACCTACGTCGCAACTAAAGTAAATAAATACTCCTCGGAGACCCAGAAAAGGTTCAGTATGCAGTATTTCAGGTACTCATGGATGTTGATAGAGGAATTTTTGATTGGCCCCCTGCAAATAATCCATACCCCAGCAACTGGCAAAGTTATCCTGCTCCCTTCGTGCATTATGAGGAACCATATACCTCGCAACCACCTCAAACGATACCTCCCCTATGTTCGATTCACCACACTTTTTGGACAACTCCGCTCAACCATCTCCTGCTCCATCGAGCATTTCAGAAACGTTGGACGACTTTATTTAATGTGCCTTGTTGTTTAACTATTGTAATGTCGCATTTGTGATATTAAAAACGATCTCTGAAGAAAGTAAATAGCGAGTTATCAAATCTATTACCTTGATATATCCCTGTAATTCCCTTGCAAGTGCCGCGCAGACTTGTGCTACTATGCCTCTAATAGACTGCTTCGAAATCCTGAACAGGTACTGGAGACTGGTATATGAATCTCTCGTGGCGAGGAAGCGAATTGTTACTGCTAACCTAGAACAATTGATTTGATAAATAACATATCTAACATACATAAAGAAATACAATTTGTAAACTCGATCAACATTGTGTACTAGCACAAACGGTATAAACTACTTACCTGTTTGCAGCGGAAATTGGAGTGCGAAAATATGTTTCCTGTTTGGAAATGTAGGGTACAATCTTTTGCAGCAGATCCTCAGAATCAGTGGGCGACATTCGCGTGAAATTCTTATATTAGCCACTTATTTGTTGTGACTTGAAGTCCATCATAAGCTCCGTACCAGCGCGTTTCTTGTACAAGTCAGTGTGCCACCAACGGCGTTGCTTCCTCTTCTGTTTACATAAACTAGCTATCACTAAAACGGCACCATTCATCATCGAAATCGCGCCGTTTTCCTCGCGTGAAGACCTGGTTACATGTGCGTATAAGCACCGGTGGATGACGCACTACTGCTCGAGGTCGTGAAAATAATTTCAATGAGCGGTTCGCGGGAGGCTCGCGTGAAGCTCGCGTGAGGCTCGGCTCGCATATGTATACGCACCTTAACATATTTATGTAAAGATGCGTATATATTTGCGAGTCGTTCGCGAACCATTTGTTCTAAAGATTGGGGCGAAATTTAAGGCGGCGAACAAACCGCTCGTGACGATCCACCACCTGTCGGTTTTTCGACGAAGACAAAGGAATTCGTTGTTCATATTGAAATGGCGTTCAATTTGTCTATCACCCGCTTACAAAATGTATTAAAACTTATTGATTTTTACAAAACTCAAACGCTACTTTGGAATCACAAAGATAAATATCATTTTAAAGCAAATTGAAAAGAAGATACCTGGAGGAAAATATGTCTTGATAGGAATTTATCTCCGAACCTATGCAAGACAAAAATTATTTGTTTGATGGCTTCTTATCGGCGTGAAAAGAAAGACAAAATCAAAATCAGCACAGGTACAGGAAAAGGTATAAGACATTAGCAAGACCGGTTTGCAGTTGGTTCTTTGTTTTCGCATGGATCTAAACAAATGTAAACGATGTAAAAATAATTTCAACGATCGATTGACTAGCGGTTAGCGGCTCCCGAACCGTTCGGCTTGGAAATATATACGCACCTTAAGATATACGTATATATGTTGTACATACGTATGTATACACAATTGTTACCCTTATCACATGTACCTTGCTTAATCCAAATGATATTGGCTTTGATGATGATGAATGATGTTGGCACTTTTATCCCTTGTAATACCAGAGTCTCTATTGACTCCATTTGTAGTCAATAGAGGCAGCACTGGTTTCCATTGGTTCCACTGGTTTATTCTATTTATTCCAAATTGTAGGTAAGTAAACGGATTAGCAAATTAATAGAGAGATTGGTTTATAATACACATATTAGTTTAACACACTGATCCAAACTATATTTTTCAAATGAATAAGGTTTAACATATGGCTTAACATCTTTTGTTTTACATTCCGAGTAAATAATGATTTTATGGTTACTGCACTTTTCATATTTACGGGTATATTTTCAAAATATCAAAATTTTTGGCAAATTGTCTATATTTTCCACGTTTTTGCTTTGTATGTGTAATAAAAACTAAATATCGCTCAAGAACCGATGTGGGGTGAGAAATGTGAATAGCAGTGTCAAACTTTATTCCGCGTTTTGAAAAAATTGAAACGTGTTTAGATCAGCAAGCTCACCCGTCACATTAACATACTTATCGTTGAAGATGTTCACCATTTATTTCATGTTTTTTTTTGGTTTTCATATTTTAATTTGATGATTCTTTTGATTTAATTTTAATAAACATGAGCTTAACATTGTGAGGTTTATCTTAAGAGTTGTTTTCATTTCTGTGGCTGATTTGTGTCACTGTACATGCTTGTTCCTTCTGGTTTGAAGGAAATGTCTTTCGTTTTAGCTGGTTACGGAAACGATCGACTGCGCTGGTAATTTGTTCTGCAGCTGATGTTTCACTCGCTTAATTTAAAGTGTAGGATACGCGGAATAATGCACTGCTTAGTTTAACAGTATATTACACACAAAAAAAAAAAAACAAATGATACACTTAGCAATCAAATAATCTTAGTAACTGAACTTAAATCTATATGTGAACAAACAGTTAACCAGCTCCTGACCGCATTGAAACTGAATTAATTTAACTGTTAATCTGCTCACGGCAAGATTGAAACAATGTTTCTAAATGCGACTGTTTGTCTTCTGTGACAAACTTGTAGTGTTTTAGTTTCTCCTAATTTTACAAGAAGTAAACTCTGAGTGGGCGTTACAAAAATGGTATTTTGAAAAACAGAATTTATCGTTGGCCAATAAAAGTGACCATCCTGGGAGTATTCCATGAAATCTGGAATTTCTAGAAGGAGGCACCTTCCCCTTAAATGATAAAATATTTCTTGTTTGTGAGGAATTTTGTGTTAGGTCTAAACTAGAGGTATTTATTATCTATAAGGACAGGATGTAGCGGCGGATTTGTACATGTTATAAAATATTTAATACTTCAATGAATTTCGGGCTCGCAATGTTATTTATGATATACTATCCGGCTAGCTTACTAAGCGTATGGTCCCACCAAGATGAAGGATTTAAATACCTACAATTTATAAACTGTAAAGCCGGTCGGTACGGTAATATTGTGCTTCTAAATATAAAGTTAACTAGTACGTCTCTAGTAAAATAAAATTGATATAAACTAAAAATAATTATACATGCTAGATAGTCCTTAACAGTACACATATTTTGATATGGGAACCACACTATGGGGCGAACAGGCAAATATCATCTGAAAATTCAATTTTGTCAAGTATGTCGTAGAAGTAATATAATAATATGATTTTATGAATCCTTAAAGCCTATATTTTTTATCTGTGGCTGTATTTTTGCAGGCCCTTACTTTAATTTGTCATAAGTTCTCAAAGTTGAATACTTACAAACAACATATCTATTGCTACACTTTACTCGACACTTGAACCCCATCTTAATGTGTTATGGAGTGAATCCAGATAATATGTTTCTTATATTAGCTTACAGGTATACCTATTTGCTATGTAAACGCGTAACTTAGGTTCTTGATAATTAATTTGCTTCTTTTCCTTCAGCCTCAGTCCCGCTTTGTTGTTGGGTCGGCTTTTCTGGATCGGGCCCGCCATTTGTCCCGGTCATGAGCTTGGTCCGGGTGGAGTCGAGCGGCAGTGAGATCGAAGTGCAGCTTGTCCAGCCAGCGCTTCTTCGGTCGGCCTTTTTGTCTTTTACCGGCAAAGTTGATGTTGAAATTAATTTCGGCGATGGGTACGACGCCGTACCGATCGCGAATGTCTTCGTTACGGACGTGATCGAAACGAGTGACTTCGCCGGTCCAGCGAAGCATTTTTCTCTCCATCACCTCGTATCGACGCTCGGGTTCCTTGATGGCTGGCCAGCACTCGACGCCGTAGAGGGCGACCGGGAGACGACGGAGCGGTAAACCTTAGATTTCAGCCGGTCCTGGAGACGGAGAGACGGCCTCATGTTGCAGGTCGCCGTCGGCCGAAAGCGTAGAGCCGAGGTACTTGAAGTGAGCGACGCGGGGTAGGTCGATGCCGCTGATGGGGATCATGCCGACTTCGTCCGCATCCGTCGTCAAATATTCCGTTTTCCTCAAATTTAGTCGTAGTCCATCGTTAGCGAGTCGGTCGTTCCACGTCTTTAAATTAGCGCTTTTAGTGTAGTGCGGTGTCTGGAATTTGTGATTTTTATATTCGTTGAAAACCCGCTCAGTGGTTGAGTAGTGAATCTCACGCTTCACAATGAGAAGGATCGGCGTTCGAAACCCGGTCGCGGGAGTTCGTAGTAGTTTAAAATCCTAATATGGGTCTGTTACCTTGAATATGGTGCGAAAAGTAAGGAAATGCCACCGAGCGGGCCACGATCGGTACGGTATACGGTTATATGGCTCGGTCGCTTCGGTAAAATAGTGTCTCCTTTTAGAATTAGTAATAAAATCGTGCCCGTATCTGCCCCTAGTTTAAAAATATTAGATTTCTAGCAGAGCGCCGCGTAATAAAAGTTATAGCAATGAACATTGATGTAGGTACAGTACCGTCACAAAGTTTGGAAGCAAGTACGAATTTCTTCGAAACATGAATAGCAGTAAATGTACACTAAAACTGTTAATCCCTATTCTAAATAAAAGTATATGAAAACATTATCAATAAGTATTTCTTACAAATTCTAAGTATTACAAAAGAAATTAGGTAGATTTAAATCGGTTTATTGGTTTACAATGTCAAAATAATGAGCTTGTCTATGTTAACAGATGGGGTGTTAGAATAACGAGAGTGCGTCTCATACTATTGTGGGGTATTCAGGTAGTAGTTAGAATGTACTGCACACTATTTCTATCGTTATGTCTGGCAAGTTATCTCTGCAAATATCTCTAGCTTGAAATCAGTGTTCAAATTTTAAATTTGTGTGAAAATTAAATAAAATATTGGAAAAAATGCTGAACCTCAACCAAGTAACTTTAGAAAAACGTTCAGCTATTTCTACTCTTCGAGGTGAAGGATATTCAGAAAGGGCTGTCGCTATTAGAGTGGGAATTTCACAGAAAGTTGTTCATTATACCTTAGCGAGAAGAAGAGAAACGGTGCAGTTTTGTGATCGAACAAGAAGTGGACGGCCACGAACAACAACAGCAGCCGAGGATAGATTCATTGTAACGTCAGCTAAACGGGATCGACGACTTAGGCTAGATGCACACGCATCGATTTCGATCGTACGGAAAATATCGTACGATCAAATTCTTTGAGTGGAACAAAGACGAAGCATATGCTCTTCTCTGTTCCAGTCTAAGAATTTAATCGTACGATATTTTTCCGTACGATCGAAATTGATGCATGTGCATCTAGTCTTACGGTAGCCTGATATCACCAGGCATCTAAATACCAGGCGAGAAACGAAGGTGTCTGTCACTACTCTAAAAAGCCGCTTGCTCGTCGCGGGTTTGAGAGGGTACATTGCCGCAAAAGAGCCCCTATTGAAACGTCAGCACAAAGATAAAAGATTGGTATAGGAAAGGGAACATGCAAACTGGACAGAAGAGTGGAAAACCCTGTCATGAACCGACGAGTCGAAATTCAAACTATTTGGTACTAACGCAGAGTTTTTGTTCGCCGAGGATTGGATAAACACAATGAAGCTTGCTTAATATCTTCGGTGAAACATGGTGGTAGAAACATGATGGTAGAAACATGATGGTTCGAGGTTGCTTCGGTGGTATAAGAACAGACGATTTAGTGAAAATAACCGGAATAATGCGGAAAGAACAGTATTTAGAGAACGACCTAACACACACAGTTAGGGTACGTAAAAACTTTCTAGAGGAGAAAGAAGCAGCAGGTGAGATAATAACGATGGTCGGGACATGGGAGGACATATCGATGAAAATAATTTATAAATTAATTGACATGTCTCACGTTATTATATTTGAAATATTACTTGTATTTCTTATTGCTCTTATATATTACTTATTAAATGTATATATATATATATATATATATATATATTTCGTGACCTTTTATACTTATCTTATATGATAGATCTCTACCACTAATAGATCAATAAAACAAGGCTGGTTTGAACGATAGTTATATTTTCAAAACGTTTACAAACGTTTTCGGAACACCTTCGTCAGTGAAAATATAACTAGATAAATATATAAACAAACTTTTGTTTTTTTATTTGGGACTATCAACAAAATAACTAATGACTAGGATTTCTTGATATAGAGAATGTGTAACCAACTTTTATATATATATATAAATTATAAAAACTAAATTAATGTGTAAACATACATGCAAATTAAGTAAAACCTTATATCAAAAAATCTTTGTCGAAACCTTAACAATTCTGTTCAAGGACTAGGGAAAACCAAATTTAAAAACCTAGCCAAAGGTTTCCTTCTTAAGAAATGCAAATGTCATTTTAACAAATTGCTGTATACATTACTTAAATTTTGAATATCGGTCCTGAAATTAATAGTTTTAGTGTCTTTCTGTATATTTATCACTTCATATATTAGTCTTTTTATAATTATTCTCTGTTTTTAATATAATTGTGTTTTCAAAATCAAAGTAATGCCCAAGATCTTTGTAATGCTTTGTTACAGCGGTCATTGCACCAAAATCATTATTTAAAGAATACTTATGGCTATACAACCTTTTCTTTAAATATTGTTTCGTCTGACCGATGTAACAACCATCACAGTCTTTACAGTTTATTTTATAAACTACATTACTCTGATTTTGTTTAATTATTTTAGATTTAGTATTAGTAAAAGAGATCTGTTACTATAATTTGGAATGAAAGTAATGTTTATGTTGTTTTTATTAAATTCTTTTTTTTTATTTTTCGCTTAAACCTTTTTTATAAGGAATAGCGTTATAACATTTATTGTTATTATTTTTAATTCCTCTATTATATAATTTGTTAATTCTATTTTTTATTATTTTTTCATAAAAACTATTTGGATAATTATTTTTATCTAAGATTTCTTTAACTTTGTTTAAATTCTTTTCCCTAAATTCAGGATTAGCTAATCTAACCGCTTGATCAACTAAACCGGTAACTACATTAATTTTATGTAATTTTGATGTTTCTGAAAAATAATTTAAATGTCTTCCTGTATTGGTAGACTTTATATGCCAATTTGTTTTCACAATGCCGTTATTATGCATGACTGTCACGTTCAGGAAATTCAATGAGTTATTAGATTCTCTCTCATATGTAAATTTTAATCTATTATGATAACTATTAAATGAATCTAATATCTCATCAATACTATCCTTTCTTACGGAACAAAAACAGTCATCCACATAACGTCTGTAAAAACTTACACTAGAATTTAGTTTTGCCAAACAAGTTTGCTCTAGGTCCTCCATTACCAGGTTTGCGATAACTGCTGATAATGGAGAACCCATTGCAGTACCGAAAATTTGTTTATAAATTTTATTTTGATATGTAAAATAAGTAGAATTTACACAAAGTTTCGAAGCTGCAATGAATTCCTCCTTTGGAAGATCTGTAAAATCTTTTATGGAATTCCATTTTTATCTAAAATTTTTAGTGCTAAATCCACAGGAATATTAGTAAATAAAGAAACAACATCTAAACTGATTAATTCGTAATTATTAGGAATTGCTTGATTTCTAACCGAATCTACAAATTCCCATGAATTTTTCACATTATATGTAGTTTTACCTACAATATTGCTTAAAATTTTAGATAAAAATTTGGAAAGATTGTAAGTGGGGGAATTAATGCAATTTACGATTGGACGTAAAGGAATATTATCTTTATTATTATATTATATATATTATTATTATATTCTTGGAGATATAGAATTTAGAATTTTTAAATGGTTACTTAAATCTTTAGAAATATATTTTTTAAAAACCAACTATTCATTAATTTATTTATTTCATTTTGTAATTTATTTGTTGGGTCTGATAATAATACCGAATAAGTTTGGTTATCTTCCAATAAGGAATTCATTTTGGCTTCGTAATCAATCTTATTCATAATTATGGTTTTTTCTCCTTTATCTGATTTAGTTATTATAATTATATCCTAAAATACATAAAGATAATATTCCTTTACGTCCAATCGTAAATTGCATTAATTCCCCCACTTACAATGTTTCCAAATTTTTATCTAAAATTTTAAGCAATATTGTAGGTAAAACTACATATAATGTGAAAAATTCATGGGAATTTGTAGATTCGGTTAGAAATCAAACAATTTCTAATAATTACGAATTAATCAGTTTAGATGTTGTTTCTTTATTTACTAATATTCCTGTGGATTTAGCACTAAAAATTTTAGATAAAAAATGGAATTCCATAAAAGATTTTACAGATCTTCCAAAGGAGGAATTCATTGCAGCTTCGAAACTTTGTTTAAATTCTACTTATTTTACATATCAAAATAAAATTTATAAACAAATGTTCGGTACTGCAATGGGTTCTCCATTATCAGCAGTTATCGCAAACCTGGTAATGGAGGACCTAGAGCAAACTTGTTTGGCAAAACTAAATTCTAGTGTAAGTTTTTACAGACGTTATGTGGATGACTGTTTTTGTTCCGTAAGAAAGGATTGTATTGATGAGATATTAGATTCATTTAATAGTTATCATAATAGATTAAAATTTACATATGAGAGAGAATCTAATAACTCATTGAATTTCCTGAACGTGACAGTCATGCATAATAACGGCATTGTGAAAACAAATTGGCATATAAAGTCTACCAATACAGGAAGACATTTAAATTATTTTTCAGAAACATCAAAATTACATAAAATTAATGTAGTTACCGGTTTAGTTGATCAAGCGGTTAGATTAGCTAATCCTGAATTTAGGGAAAAGAATTTAAACAAAGTTAAAGAAATCTTAAATAAAAATAATTATCCAAATAATTTTTATGAAAAGATAATGAAAAATAGAATTAACAAATTATATAATAGAGGAATTAAAAATAATAACAATAAATGTTATAACGCTATTCCTTATAAAAAAGTTTTAAGCGAAAAAGTAAAAAAAAGAATTTAATAAAAACAACATAAACATTACTTTCATTCCAAATTATAGTAACAGATCTCTTTTACTAATACTAAATCTAAAATAATTAAACAAAATCAGAGTAATGTAGTTTATAAAATAAACTATAAAGACTGTGATGGTTGTTACATCGGTCAGACGAAACAATATTTAAAGAAAAGGTTGTATAGCCATAAGTATTCTTTAAATAATGATTTTGGTGCAATGACCGCTGTAACAAAGCATTACAAAGATCTTGGGCATTACTTTGATTTTGAAAACACAATTATATTAAAAACAGAGAATAATTATAAAAAAGACTAATATATGAAATGATAAATATACAGAAAGACACTAAAACTATTAATTTCAGGACCGATATACAAAATTTAAGTAATGTATATAGCAATTTGTTAAAATGACATTTGCATTTCTTAAGAAGGAAACCTTTGGCTAGGTTTTTAAATTTGGTTTTCCCTAGTCCTTGAACAGAATTGTTAAGGTTTCGACAAAGATTTTTTGATATAAGGTTTTACTTAATTTGCATGTATGTTTACACATTAATTTAGTTTTTATAATTTATATATATATATAAAAGTTGGTTACACATCCTCTATATCAAGAAATCCTAGTCATTAGTTATTTTGTTGATAGTCCCAAATAAAAAACAAAAGTTTGTTTATATATTTATCTAGTTATATTTTCACTGACGAAGGTGTTCCGAAAACGTTTGTAAACGTTCTGAAAATATAACTATCGTTCAAACCAGCCTTGTTTTATTGACCTATTAGTGGTAGAGATCTTTCATATAAGATATATATTGCTTATAAATTTCAATAAAAGATTCGACAAAAACGTGATATATATACTAGGTCTAGTAGTATGAAACCGGAATTTCCCTATAGATGGTGCCAGCGTTCAGTTTAATCACCATAAGACCCCTGTTACATAGCCATCGTCTTCTTCTAACAGCTGACGAAGAGTGTCAACAAACATTAACCCACGTTACGTACACTAGTATATTTTTTATAACCTCAAACATGTCAAGTTTCAAGCCTAATAACTACGATTTGCGGACAGCATTAATTTTTTGTTACCATTTAAAGAAAACTGCTGCAGAGTCGCATAGAATGCTTGTCGAAGCATACGGTGAACATGCTCTCGGTAAAACACAGTGCTTCGAGTGGTTCAAAAGATTCGAAAGTGGTGATTTTGAGGTTAGTAACAAAGAACGTGGAAAACCAGCAAAAAAGTTTGAAGACAAAGAGTTACAAGCCTCATTGGATGAAGACGATGCTCAAACTCAACAAGAACTCGCGGATCAATTGAATGTATCGCAGAAAGCTATCTGCAATTGTTTAAAAGCTATGGGAAAAATTCAAAAAGTGGGAAAATGGGTTCCGCATGAATTGAACGAAAGACCACCTATGAAATGCTGCTTAACCGGTTCAATAGAAAATCATTTCTTCATCGACTCGTGACAGGTGATGAAAAATGGATTTATTTTAAAAATCCTAAGCGTCGTAGATCATGGCTGAATCCAACCGAACCATCGACATCAACTGCAAGACCGAATCGCTTTGGAAAGAAGACGATGCTCTGTATTTGGTGGGACCAAAAGGGTGTTATTTATTATGAGCTGCTGAAGTCTGGTCAAACCATCAACACTCAATGCTACTAACAGCAAATAATAAATTTAAGCCGAGCAATAACTGAAAAACGACCGGAATATGCAAAAGGCAGCACAAAGTGATTTTGCTGCATGATAACGCCCCATCTCATACAGCAGAACCGGTCAGGGAAACAATTGAATCGTTCAATTTGGAATTACTACCGCATGCGGCTTATTCCCCAGACTTGGCTCCATCCGACTATCACTTATTCGCATCGATGGGTCACGCTCTCGCTAACCAACGCTTCATTCGTACGAAAATGTACAAAAATGGCTTGATAATTGGTTCGCTTCGAAAGAAGAAACGTTTTTTTGGCAAGGCATCCATAAATTGCCGGAGAGGTGGGAAAAATGTGGACAATCCACTGGAAGTTATTTTGAATAAAATATTTTTATCACTTTTGAATAACAATCGTTTCATTTTTACAAAAAATTCCGGTTTCATACTACTAGACCTGGTATATATATATATCGTTTTTTGTAAAACTGCTTACTGCTTCCAAATTTAGTGACGGTAGTGTATGTTACACATCCATATTTTGTTACACCCGTAATTTTTATTAGAATACGTATTTTATTAAAGTACAAGCTGATAAAATTTTTAATAACCTGTTGTGCTATTCCTATATGTGGCAAGTCCGTCAATAATAACATTTATCTTGGAAAAATATTATCTTACCTGAGGTTGTGATTACATTATGATTTATATATATTTGTCAATATTTTAGGCCTTTCTCTTTATATTTATCGTTTCAAAGCGTATATAAAAACATTAAAATTTAGTTTATATCATGTTATCACTACCTGTGATGTATACAGTTAAGTATTATAGTAAAATAATTGTCTTTGCAAAATAATTTCAAAGTGGAGTAAAATGGTTGTTATACAAATCAAAGTGAACGACTTGCGTATGGCTTTCATCGAAAATGGAAAACATATCTCAGCTGCTTAAACGTTTGTAAAGGACAATTACAATCTAACCGAAACGCAATTTACTTACGTTAAAGCCAATATACAAACACTTTATTGCCGAATTTTACAGCTAAATGGGCTACAGCATCAACAACAAAACATCGATTTATCCCTAATAACCGAGACTGGTTAAATACGGAGTTTCTCATTGATCTGGACAATACGAAGGCCTTTACACCAGAAATTTCTACACCTTCTGGAAAAACAAGAGGTAGATACACCACGCAAAGACTATAAATAATCGTCCGAGATTACAAAGAAAAGGAAAGTACGAAAATGATTTGCGATTCTGGAGTAGATCAAATTAGCTTCTCATACTCTCATACAAGCAGTGAGGTCAAATGGTGAAGTAACTCATGCAAATATTATTTGAAAATTATGGTATCAATCTCCTGCATTAAAGGCTAGTCTATTGTCTTGGTTTGTCAATGAAAGTCAAACTATATTAAATTTTTTCAAAGATGAAGCGTACATAGACTTAAACATATCCAGGGATAAATATCAATTATTAAAGAAAGTTCTAAATGAGAAACGATGCAAAATACTCCCTGAATGTTATCTTGATGGTATACCTAAAGCAAGTGTTATACTTAATCACAAGATCTTCTAGACTGTGTTGATATATCATATATCCTAGAAATGCTACTACACGTGAAATGGGAGTGCGATGGATCATCGGGACAGGCCGAATATAAGCAAATTTTATCTGGTGAAAGTGAATTTATGTCAGATACAAATCTTTTTATTGCTTCTTTAGTTCCTCTAAAGTTAGTTGACTCTAAAAACAGTAGCGTAATTAGGGAAAATCAGACACTCTCTTCCAACAGATACTGTCGTCCAATATCAGTTGAATTTACTAAGGAAACTCCAGCAATAACAAGACAAGTTATCTTATGTTTAGAAAACGAAACTTCTATGCTGCGGCTCACCCGTAAGGTTATTTATGAACATACCACTGTTTCCGTAAAACGCGAAATGTTGTTGACCATGATTGATGGAAAGGTAACGTAAGTGTTGACTGATACACTCTCTTCTTCAGCATGCACAATATGTCTCGTAAAACCATCTGAAATGAATAATTTAGAACTCGTTAGAAATAAGATCGGCAACAAACTTCCAGATTCGGGCTTTTAACATTGCATTGCTGGATTCGATTTATGGAATATATTTTGCATATTTCATATAACGTACAATTTTAAAAATGGTCTGCTCGAGGCGAAAAACACAAAGAATCAAAAGAAAAATAATAAAGAAAGAAACAATGCAAAGAAAATTCAGACACGATCTTGGACTGATTTTCGATAAATCTCGTCAAGGTAGTGGAAATTCAAATGATGGAAACACCACCAGAAGTTCTCTGTTAGCTACACATATAGCGCAGATATAACTGAGGTAAATGAACATCTTGTCAAAGGATGTTACATAATTTTACAAACTATGGCTGGCGAAAAACCTATTTACTCCAAAAGATTCGGGAACTATGCCAGCGCAACAGCTGGATATTGGGTAGAAGAGTACGGATGGTACTATATGCCTGTTTGACGCATTAGTTATGATCAACCCAGTATATATAATCGTGTGAGAGATGAGACTGAGCACAAGTTCAAGAGACTTTAGGACGTTGCGGCGACTAATTTTGGCAACGGATAATTACTGATGAAACATAGATACCTTAACTCAATCCTGGTACCAAAAATCAGTTGAAAGAATCACGCAAACCAGAAGTAAGGCTTTCACTTAAAGCAGTTTCGTGGAAAAGTAATGCTTACTATATTCTGAGATTGCAAGGGGATCTATACGTATATATAATTTCCTTATTTGTGTGTTCCTCTTTTTTGTCTCTCCAGAGCTTTTTGAAGCCCACTGATGGACTAGAAGGCTGAAAATTGGCATGCATATAGTAAAATGCCTAGGCCAGATCCTAACGTAGCCGGATTTTTGATTTTTGGCCTGTGGGTAGAGAATTAAGACGAAAAAGGGGCGTGGCAAATTATTTTTTTACATTTTAGCTTATATTAAAGCCCCCTAATGACATAGGAAGTTGAAAATTGCCTAGCATATAGCCCTGACAATCCTGAAATGAAAAATATTAAAAAAGTTGAAATAAAAATTTTTTGTACTATTTCGTTTATTAATTATTAAGTTCATTTGCATTGTATTTTTCTTTGGGTTATAAAATTCGCCTATTTGGAAAAAAAGAACTTCTTGATTTTGTACATACATTTTTTGCTTTTTTGCCAAGTAGATTTTCTGTTTCTTCCTGCCTGGTAGGGACAGGCTTAACAGCTAGTTATTACATAATTAACTTAAAATATTATTCGTTTAATGTTTTATCTGGACTATTTCGGCAGACTTTGTGGAAGCGGCCTGAGAAGTTGCATAAAGGCTCTTAGAGAGAACTTAACCTGATCGCATATTAGATCAGGTAACAATGTAACATATTCGCCTGCTGTATGTTTTTTCTGTATTTTGTGTATACCCATGTCCTCCTGTTCCGTCTTCCTTCCTTTTCTTCCTCTTCACATAATAGTGCCACAATGGCATCCGTTAGATCTAAAATACCATCCACATTTATAGACATTTTAATCAAGACTAGGAAAATTTTGCTCATAGTGCGCGTTAAAACTTAAAATTGCCGTCCGTAGTGTATTGGGCCATAGGCGTCCGCAGTCGGTAAGTGCGCGCGAGTCTTACGAGTCGGTTACCGCGGCAGGACAATGCAAAGCCCCATACCACACGAAAAACTAAGAATGTTTTACAGGATCTCACTACTTTTCATGTTTCCCAATTTAAAAGAACCACTACGGGGTGTTTGATTTGAGGCCTTAAATAAGATGAAACTTGCTATAAATTTGGGGATTGCAGAAATGTTTTAAAATATGCCCCCATCACATCAGTTGACGTCGAACGAATTTTTCAACGTACAAATGGCTACTAACGGATAGGAAACATAATTTAACTATTGAAAATATTGGAAAACATTTGATTGTGAATTGTTTTTACAGTAAGTAATGTTTAATGTAGAAATGTAAGTTACAGGTATCTATTTCATAAAACCAGATTAAATATTCTTAGTGTTTGTTTCTTTTCTTTGTTACTTCAAAATATATTCGACATTTTGAAAATATTTTTGAAACATATTTTACATCTTCTAGATATTTTAGGAAAATTTTCAACATATTTTGCTCATATTTAAGATATATGTATATATACTATATATGTACATATTTTAGTCAAATCTCGAACATAACTTAATATAGTGGCCATTAGACTATAAAGAAATTCTATCGGGTAAAATTGACATCTTAAAAAATACTATCTACAGAAATACAGGAGACGTATCGTTGGGGGACAACTATAATTATACGTGATTTTAGTGTTAACGTTGCCCAAAATTCGCATAGAAAGTGAATCAGCGGGAGAATCAATAGAGACAGCTACGTTTAGGTGATTGCTCAACAAGGTTTTTGTAGTTTGTTATATTCAAGAACACTTTCCTGATCAATTCTTCTTCCGACATTGTGAATTGACAAAAATTAGCTGGAAACTAAATGAGGCCAGTGGAAGCGCCAACCGGAATTTTTCATTGCTAATGTCTAATAATTGCGTGGAAAACATTTCCGCCGATTCGTCATTTTGTAATGCGGCTCGCATATTCGTTGCTAACTTTGGAGTTTTCACGTATTTCCACAAATTTGATGACTTTTAGCAAGCGTTTATTTCATCAGCAGCTGTTGATCTTGGAATGACTGGCAGCGTTTGCCGAAAATCGCCGACCAGCAGAATCATCGTACCTCCAAAGAGGTCCTGATTAATGCGCAAATCTTTCAACGTTCGATCGAGTGCCTCCAATGATCGTTTGTGCGCCATCGTATACTCATCCCAAATTATTATTTTGCGATTCTGTAGTACTTTCGCCATTGCTGATTGTTACATTTGACCGTCTCTTTTGTCTATGTTCCAAATTATTTTGTACGTTATCTCCTATTGAGCGAATCGAACTCGACTGTATCCGTTGTTCCGGAGTCATAATTTATGACGCTTGAGAAATTCTTATTCGATTTTCGTCTAAACGGTGTCTGCACTCTTCGTTGGTCTCATTGACTTGACGATCATGTAATTCTCTTACATTGCACGTACGCCGACCTATATTTCGATGCCTTCTTGGTGGCATTTTTCCAAAGACACCAAATTAATATTTCCAGCACACCACGGAGAACACAATATTCATATAATGAAATCACTTCGCAAAATGTCACACTTCTATTTTTTAATGGTTTTTAATGGCTTGGGTGCAAGACCTTTAATCGCTGCACCTTTTCTTATTGTTATGAAAATATGTGACAACAGAACTGTCAAACTGTGCCTTATTTCACGTAATGAAACTCAATATCAAAACGTCAAATCTGACATAAAGGTATTTGTTTATTATAAAAAATACCATCAAAATTTCCGACCTTTCCGTTAATTTTCCAAACATTTTCTTTCATACAAACCTTGTCCTGATAATGACGAACACAACAACAAGGAAATCAACCAAATCGGTTGAAAGGAAAGAAATTTTTATTTCAACTTTTTTTTAATATTTTTGAAAGCCGTTGTCAAGTGATGCTCCATCATACATGTGGCAATTAATTTTTATTAATATAGAAGAAGATATATATATATATATATATAAAGGAATATATATATATATAGGATATAAAGCCAGAGAAAGAAAGACAAAAAGGAAAAAGGACACGAACAGGATAGCAGAAATTATGGATCAATGAAGAACTCTGGAGATGGAGCAAGGCCCTCTATATGCTAGAGCAACAACAAGCAGAGGCAGCAGGGACAGGAAATCTAAAAAACTAAAAACGAGAGACAACCAAACATCTAACCAAAAAAATGATGACAACAGCGATGAAAAAGGAGATGAGAACAAAGGAAAGTGGGTCAAAACAAAAACCAAACTTATGATAAGGACATGGAATGTAACCTTTGAAACTGGAAAGCTTCAAGAGTTAGTCAGAGAAACCAAAAATTTCGAACTAGACCTACTAGTGATATAGGAAACGAAGCAACTAGGAAACGAAATAATAGACATGGAAGGAATAATATTCCTCAAAAGCAGTGGAGAAAACTGGAGACTTGGGACAGGACTCAGAACACCGAAAAAAATAATAGGGAGAGTAATGGCGAGTAATTCTTTAGGAATCAAAGGAAGTAAGAGGAATATTACTTTAATTAACGTACATGGCCCTTTAGAAGGCGTTAAGGAGGACGACAAAGAAGTTTTCTACGAGCAACTGAATGCACACGATTTCGAAATAATAGTAGGGGACTGCAATGCGACAATAGGAAGAGAAGGCATATACGAAAATACAGTGGGCAAAAATAGCAAACATGAAAACACGAATGACAACGGACACAGAATAGTGGGTTTCGCAATAGAGAAACAAATGGTAGTAAGAAATACTCAATTAAAACATGAAGAAATACATAGATGTCGCCGGACAAGAAAACAGCCAACCAAATTGAACCCACTGATCATTTAAAAAGAAGGAGGACAACATGCAAGAAAAGAACAATGGAATACGAGGAAGAAATAGAGATAGAACTACAAAAGAGAGGAAAGAAGAAACAAATTAAACATCGATGGGAACGAATATAAAATATAATAGAACATGTCGATGGAAGAGTCATACCAAGGGAGTCAAAACAACAGAAAAGAAAAGAATGTGACAGAACTATGAAAGTAAAGAAAAAGACAAGAATAAAAACATTAAACAACTTGAATGCAGAAAATATGGAAAACTACAGACAGCTGAGAAGTGAACTAAAATGTAAATGCCGGGAGAGAAAGATACGATAAAAAGATAAAAGAGGTAGAAGAAAAATTTTATAATAAAGGAGTACAGGCATTCTACCAGAAACTAAAACGTATTGGAAAAGGATACCAAGACAGAAACAGCTATATGAAAACGAAAGTAGGGGCACTAAAAGCAGAAGGAGAGGTGATGGAAAAAGCTGCTAAATAAGGGCGATAGTGAGAATCCAAGTTATGTACATAAAATTGGAGAGGACAGAGGACGAGTAGAAGAGCTTTCCCGAGAAGAAATAAGTGATATAATAAATAGCCTTAAAAACAATAGAAGCCTGGAAGGAAATCAAATACCAATAGAGATGATAAAAGAAGGAGGAAAAAGTTATATGAATAAATGACGGATCTGGTGAAACGGATATGGAGAGAGAAATAGATGCCAGAAAAATAGAGAGGAGCTTGATATCTCTAATATACAAAAAAGGGGATAGAATGCTATGCAAGAATTATAGAGGCATTGCTCTGGTGGTTGCGAAAATCTTAGCAAGGAGATTAAGCAACGTCACAGAGGGGATATTGGAAGAGTATCAGGCTAGTTTTTAGAAAGGTCAGATCAACAGTGGACCAAATCTTTATATTAAAGCAACTACAAACAATTTACTACGAACATGGAATAGCGGTATATACCGAAGAATGCGGTAGATTTCAAACAGGCATACAATTCAATGAGCAGAGGGAAAATGCATCAAGCAATGATCGAAAAATGGATGGAAATACCAAGGAAATTAATACTATTAATAAGAATGATCCTGGAAGGAACTTAAACGAAGTATTATGGAAGTGATTTAGGTCAGAAAAGTTTCTAGTAAAAAGGGGTCATAGACTAGGCAATCCATTATCTTCGATACTTTTCAATGTAGTACTAAAAGAATAAGAAGAAACAGTAAATTAAAACTCAAAGAAACCCTTTATCGCAATAATAATATTATTAATAATAATAATGGTCTTTATTCGTCCAATAGCATTTAAAGCATTTACAAGACGATGAAAAGAAAATTACAATTGATAGTGTAGCATTCAATTAAATATATAAACAAAATTTACATAAATGCAATAAAACACAAACTAGCATAGGTATTAATCTAACGAAACGAAATTAGCAAAGAAATACAAATACATCTTATACAACGCATGTGCTAGTAACATAATAATGTATAACCACAATTGTTATACTGTTACAACTCCAAGAAATCATTGAAGTGTTGAATGAAAGTTTTGGCCATAGCATTTACTGGTGACGTAGTTAAGATATTTGTTCTAGCCCTGCGAAACCTAAATATCGTACTGTGACGCGTATTACAAGAAGGTACGTTAAAGTCAATACAGGCAAGAATCATCGGCGATTTAATTTTATTACTTAATATTTTTTTAGAAATCTACCACCATGCATATCACGCCGAGAAGGTAGCGTATGCATACTAGGTTGATCCAGTAGATTTCTATAATTTGTATTTAGGCCAGGATATATGCAAGTTATTTTAGATGTTAGATATTTTAGGAACCTCTTTTGAATTCTTTCTATAGAAATCTGATGATACGTGTAATAAGGAAACCACATCTACGAGGCATACTCCAATTTGCATCGAGCAATAGCACAATATAAGATTTTGATAGCTGGAATGTTATGGAAGTTCCTACATGATCTGATGAAAAATCCTAAATCGATTTCGAAGCTGATGAACAAATCGAATCAATATGTTGGCGGAAGCTTAGTTGGGAGTCAAAAAGTACGCCTCAGTCATTTACTTCAGTTCTTCTGATAATTGAATCGGTTGCAACCAAATAATCATATACCAACGAATCAGTGCATCTAGTGTAAGGGGCTATAAAGCATTTACCATAGATACATTCAACAAAATCTTATTTTGAGTGGACCATTCATCAATTAATGAAAGAATAATCTATCACTTGATACAGCTACACAGATATTTTATTAATAATGTTGTAAATTTTCAGTTCATCAGCATGCCACGGGTACTCACAATTTACTTTCAGGAGAAGATCATTTATGTAGATGTTAAACAATAACGCGCCAAGATTTGAGCTCAGGGGAACACATGACCAGCTATATCCTCAAAATAAGAAGGTATTAGTCGAACAAGTGATGGACAGAAACCAATACATTCAAGTTTTGCCAGAAGTATACTATGGTCTATGGAATCGAACGCTTTGGAGAAATCTGTATAGATAACGTCGACGTGCTGCCGATTATCAATTGCAGAAGATAGAAATTGAATAATATTTACAAGATTAGTAATAGTAGATCTTCCACACATAAATCCATGTTGGTGGATGGATATAAATTGTTTAATATGGGTGTATATTTTATGAAATAATATCTGTTCGCAGATCTTTGCAAAATTGGATATAATACTGATAAGTCTGTCGTTGACTATGTTTGATCTATCACCCTTTTTGAACACAGGTATAACTTTACTGATTTTCCAAATATTTGGAAATTTAGAAGAACTAATAATTAAATTATAAATCACAGCTAAAAGTTCATCCAGTACTATAGTCGCGCACTAATTGTTCCTTTTGATATGTCATTCGACCTGCAATTCCTCGAAGAAGAACGTCTGTTGTTAATAAATTTCCAAAACAACTTCGGATCATTTATAATATCAGTTTCAATGCGGGCTTGACAAGTTTTATATGCATGTCTAGACTTCTGTTTAAACTTCTGCCGCACTCTTTTGAATTCAGAGTAGTCAGATTAGTTGTTAGTCGACTTCTATTTTCTAAAATACAATTCCTTCATACGTATTAATTGTTAGTTATTCAGACGTATTAGTTGTTTTATGTAGTCAGTGAACCAAACAGGATATCTGCTGGAGGTCTTAATTTTTGGGACGCAATGACCATGCACAGCATAGAAAGTTTTATAGAAAGCATCTACCGCTAAATCAACATCATCAAACTCTGAAAGGAAGGACCATGTTACGGTTTTTTGTTTCGCCTGTATATATGGCCTATTTGTTTAACACCAGGATTTGGCAGTCGAATGGTTTTTGTGAATTTTCGCAAAGCATTGTTGGAAATTTAGTTACTAGAATTTCATTGTTAATCTCTTTCATACATTTCTTCCATATTCGTAATCGTGGTTCGCTATGTTAGCTATTAGTCTTTTTTATTCCCTTTTGAGATTTCAATTTGGCATGTGCACAATCTGCATCGCCACTTATTCGGGTCATGCAGGTCGAGCGAAGGGGAATGTGATTTTTGACGTCGAGGTCCGGCAAATAGAAAAGGTGAGCGGTTGACAAGATTGGTAATTCTTGCTGATAAATTAATCGAACGTCGACTATTGGAAACGATTTTGGTTTTGATTTGGATCGTCGAATTATACTGGTCGCTTTGGTAATCTTTTTCAACTTACGCGTTTTTGCGAAAAAAACCTTTTCTACTTCCGACCGACATTTTGGTGAACTCATGTCCGAACGCATGGTAATGTATTAGATCAATTAGCATTTTCTTTATTTAGTTTTGTTTCTCCTTTTCGTTTTAGAGACGCTATAATTGTCGATTTATGGTGCATCCCATGCGATTAATCACCTTTAATAAACCGTAACTATCAAAGTTTGCCGGTATAAACGAGCTGATCGCATCAAATCATCTGCTACCGATCATCATCGATGAGGCGAAAGTTCGAGTGAAGCCACGAGGTTGTCACCATTTTGTTCTTGCGGTCCACTCGCTGGATCGAGGAAAAGCACGGTGTATTTCGGTTAACACGTACATCAGGAAGTGTGCCCCGGAAGCAAGTCAGTACGAACCTTTAAATTTTAGTGGGTTAATCGATTTTGATATTTGTCAAACTTTTATTTCGTAATCATCGCTTTGTTCGCCCGCTAAACGGCCTTAGAATTTTTCTTATTATCCCCGTGTAATGACAGGGATGTAACCTTTTTTGCTCTATAGTTTTGGATCAGGCAAGTTATATAATTTTATGCGGAAACATTTGTACATAGTTAGCCACGAAGCTGTCGAAAAGGTTGTAAGTACATGGTCTGAAACAATAGTTTCGGTCGCCAATAGTAGAGTTTGTGGTACAGTCCGGAAGCTTGGGTGAGTTTTTAGTTTATCGCTCCCACCAAATCATTGGGGTGTATTCGGATAATCGAGAATTTTTTTTGATTTATTTTTTTTTTTATTTTGAAAAGCGATCGAAACGATTGTGTAGAGCAGCTCTGATTCTCGTCCAATGATTTAATTTTCTTTTGTGAGTGAAAATGGTATTACGAGATTAATTTCTTGGTTTTTTTGTTTTGTTTGTAAAGACCTGATAATTGTTGGCGCATAAACACTTGCGGTTTCGGACTCACTACAACACAACCAGAAGAACTATTTCGCGTACGGTGGCATGGTACCATTCTTCCGACGCTGTTAAGTTGTAAATACGTCACCTTCCGCGTCGCAACAATTCTTCTATTCTTTTTGTTGTCATAACGCATTTACATGTTACTTTGTCACTACAATTTTTTTGTAATATATGTTTCTGGTCTCGCAAGTTGACGAGTCGTTATTGGAGAGATATTTGGAACATTACCGGTTTAGATATCTCCTCCTGCGTATTTCCATCAAGGTTCCTGCTTACCAGTCCGCCCTGAAGGAATTTTTTTTGAGCAGGTGGCGTCGTCAATACCATCGGTTGGTTTCGGTCGAATCCTCGATCCTTGAATAATTTTTTCCATGTCGATTGAGGGGGAGCAGAGGGCGACGCAGATTTAAGAGAAGTTTTCAGGTCGGAAATCTCCTTACGGAGGTCGATAATCAGAGCTTTAAGAGTATTCAAGTTATTCAAGTTATGTCGATATTTGAAGTCAAGCCTGTCAGACTTAAAGCGTCAACAAGAGATGCATTACAGTTGTCAGTAAAAACGGAAATGACACCTCCACCACTAGACCGGTCCACTAAAGAGGATTTCCTTCGGATTTTTCCGATCGAAATACGCTATAGGTAGAATCAAATATTTCAGCATTACCATCATTAAGCCATGTTTCCGTAAGTAGCACCATATCAGCAATGAACATTAGGCTTCGCAGATGATCTACCCATGATAGCAAAGTCGGGAACAGAGTTGAAAAAGACGCGGGACAACTAATGAAAGAAGCAAGAGGATACGAATTGGAAATTAACGAGGAAAAAACACAATACATGGTGATAAAAAGCACAGAAGAGAAAACCGAAAGTTTGACTGTGGAAGTATAGGGAGAGAAAGAATATAATTTCGAGAGGGTGAATCAGTTTATATACTTGGGGATACCAATAGAAGGGAAAAGCCACGAAGACCAGGAAATTGGCAGCTTAAAGTCACTGATGAACTCCAAGTATGTATCTCGAAAGGCAAGAACCAGAATATATAAAACTGTAATAATACCAATAGTAACATATGCAGCAGAGACGTGGATACTGAAGAAAGAAGAGAACATCCCAAACAGATGAGAAAGAAAAATACAAAGAACTATTTATCAAGGAAGGAAAACAGAAGAGGGCTGAAAAAGAAGGATGAACAAGGAAATGAAAAACTGTACAAAGAACCACGTATAATAAGACACGTTAAGATAAAAAGATGGTTAGGCTATATAGAGGGAATGTCAAATGAACGAATGCCCAAGCTGGTAACGGAAAGGAAACCAATTGGGAGAAAAGGAAGGAGGCCCAGGAAATGAGGGAGTGAAAGTGTAGAAGAAGACCTCAGAAGGATGGCGATAAGAGACTGGGAAACAAAAGCAAGAGAAAGAAAAGAATGGAGACAAACAGTGCGCCGTTGGCCCCGAGGCGTGTTGAGCGAGTTAATTAAATTAAGAAAGTTTGAAAACGATTAGATACTTCACAAATACATATGTAGTTATTTGGCAAGCGAAGTCATCCGTTGTGTCCATTACAAGAAAGATCAATGGAGAGAATATTTATTAATCCTTATTTAAATTATGTGAACTTGGTTCGAGTTATGCAAAATGAGTTTTCTATTGGCACTCTACTTCTTCAAATTGCATATTCAAAATTGTGTTGCACTTTAGTCAATGAAATAAATGAAATTTATAGTGGGTTGGAACTTTTCAAGTGTCTGATTTTAATGTTCCAAATAGAGAGTGTAACTGTTTTGTAAGTTGTTGTATCAATAGTTTAGTTTATTACTTTATGAACCTAATAAAGTCAAGTACCTGAACATTTATCAGAAAATATAGATTGTATTTCAAAATACCAAATAATAGTGGTTATTTATATATCTGAAGATGTCATTTTTTACTAACAAGCAAAATATGTACATGTCGAATTTATAAAATAAACCATATTTCGGGTAGCTACATATAGTACGTTTGCAATGAAAGGAATACATGTCCCAACTTGATGATATTTGTCCTCTTATGAAAATTCTTGAAAGTGTTGATTTATACATTTCAATAGGCATTACTAATTTACAGCTCACCTTAATGTTACTTCCGGTTTTACCAGAAATTACGTTAATTTCTAAATTAGACACCTACATTGTGGACGTAATAACAGAAAAACATTATTGAGTTTCCTCTCAATATACATATATCAAGCACTGGTCTTTCAACTTTCCTGGAAGTATAACTATCGCCTTCTATCTAATTACAAAGATTGTGCTAGGAGAAATAGAGTACCTACGTCAAAAATCATTTGTATACCTTCGTTTAAATATTTTTTGTTAAATTGCTGGCAAATGTAACATTATTATCGAACCTACCACATTAAAAATTCACCACTTTTCTATAAAGTTTGGCATAATAAATTTAGGTAAACTTCTAATTGCTTGCAACTAATTACACCAGACATAAACAGTCAAGCACATTATTAATAAATTTTTCCTTATTTTTTTATTGATCGAATGATATGATAAGAAATCTATATTGAGTCATTCAGTTTATTAAATATAATAAGTGCAAAGTATCGTGCTAACTACGTATACATTAGAAAAAATTAATGTCGTATTTCAGTGCGTATTATCAAATTCGTGTGAAAGCATCTTTTTTAGATTTACGTGCAGTTTAATACAGCCAATGGAGTAACTGCATTTATATTTATTACCATGCAATCGAAGAGCTAATTTTTGTTGTTACACAGCTTTAAATTCTGGTACAAACATTTTAATCTCTTCTACTACATACTACATACATATGTACATATGTACGTACGTGACATTCTTAGATAAAATATTGCAATGCTCAAACGTCAAGGACTTTCAATAGAATGTAATGCATTACACTTGAGATCATATAAAGTTCACAAACATTTTTCTTGATAAAAGTAAGATTATATTTTTCATAACAAATATTTTAATCACTTGGAATGTATAAATTATTAAACAACTTTGTTATAATTTTAAAGCACATTTATTTCATTATATGTATGCATAACTATTTTCAGGATATTACTCCAGCTTGTTTGGACATAATCTGAAAGATTGCCTAAATAAAATAAAAAATCGAAAAGAATAGAATTGAAAAGTAATTAGTTGGGAATGAAATACAGAACATATAATATTAATTTTCTTCATGCATTGCTTAATTTTCTTTATGTTGATTAAACGTTCTCACATTAGAAATTCTATTTATTCTCTGTTAACTAACTCTTTGATATAAAACAGGTATGGGTAACCTCCGACCCGCGGGCCACATGCGGCCCTCGAGTAAGGTTTGTCCGGCCCGCTACTGAATTCTTTCGTTGCATATTAGCACGGCCCGTCTAAACTTAATTCATAATGAATCATAAGGATACCACAAAAATGTATATTTTTCAAGATTACTCACAGCATAAAGCTTCTACAAAAAAGGTTGCCCATGCCTGAATTATAAAACATGTAATAATTAGATGAAAGTAGCTCCATACTATAAGAGCATACTTCATTCTTAGGTATAAATCAAATCTTGAATCGTGACGTTAAATGCACTCGTTTAATACACTTATTTCAATATCAAATCATAAATCTTATAATTTCAATTAAGAGCCTCGATGAATTTTCCTGTAACTCGTAATCTAGAATACTACCAATTTGTAAACCAGTTATTAAAATTCATAATAGAACCAATTCCAGCATATGAAATATCATTGGGCTCGGTCAAGCATTGATTTTCATATTTATGGATTCTTGATGGGTTCTAAAATAATGTGACAAGTATTACGTATATAACTGACTAATGCAACTAATCAAAAAATCAGTTCCAAATCTTTCACTGGTAGAATGTACTTCGAGAAAATGTTCCCAACGTTACGAGGTAGACGCTATACATTTTGGTCAAACAGATTTATACAGGTTCAAGCGTGTTTCAAACCTCATTGCGTCATAGTTGCACGTATGTAAAGTCTACACTAATTACGGCTCGCAGAGTAGTAGCTTTTAGTAGCCACCCAGACAACGTGACTAGTGCATCAGAATATCGCAGCTAACGAAAACAAAGTACCGCGCAATCATTGAATTTTTAACAAAGGAAGGGCATACGCCTGATAACATTAAAGAATGTTTAGACAACGTTTATGGTGATTTATCTCCTTCATTTTCCCTGCAAAAAAGTGGAGATGTTGAGCGCGCTGGTTGGCCATCTGAAGTGATACCGCTTCAAAAAATTGCAACGATTGAAGAAATGGTATTAGAAGATTGCCGCTTGAAAGTGAAGGAATGAGTAGTAGTGTCTAACATTTCTGAAACAAGTATTCGTCGAATTCTCTATAACCATTTGGATACGAATAAGATTACTGCAATATATGTAGGTACCGCCTCTTCTTTCCACTCTCCAACGTCAACGTTGGGTCCAAGGAGCGCGTTTGATTTTAAACATGGAGACGACCCCAAACCGATTTTGGAGTCCATTGTAACAGGAGATGAAACAATGGTTTTCTTTAATAAAAATCATTTTAAGGACGATAATGAGTTGCAAACAGCTCTAATAAAACTACTGTGGCAATCCACATGTAGCTCTTGCTAGTATTAGTACAATTAATTCTAATCGTATTACTTTTTAATTTTACACATGCCGTTTCATCATGTACGAACAAAACTGAATATATGGATTTACAAATGAGAAACAAATCGGCGTGTGAGGCATACTTTGGTTAGCAATAAGTAAAACTATTTCTAACTAATTCTATTTCATTGCATTACGATACATCTCAAAAGATTTGATATACTTTTTTCCCATTTGTAATGTATATTTTTAGTACTGTGTGTCGCTAACATTAATTGAAATACATAGATTTATCACTAATATCTTTGAGTTAGATAACGACAACTTTCCCGATTGTAGGAAGTTTACCGATAAAGAAAATACCTTGTGCCCCCAACAGGTATATAAACATTTATTATTTGATAAGATTTAAGTTACGATATTGACGTCAATAGAAAATTGTTTTATATTATAGAATATTAATTTCCGCAACAGATATATGTAGTATTTATAGATACAGAATGACGTCACAAAAACATGCACAAGTTCACGAGCAATAACATTGTTATTTATTATGAGCTGGTTAATATTATATATTATATATTATATATTTTGCAGTATAATCCAAGCAGTAGGTAGGAGAACCAAAACGGAAATAGATACAAGAGATGGAGGGAAACCTGGAGAAGTTGGTGGCGTTAGGCCGAAAGGAAAAGCAACGAATCGAACTATTTAGAAGCAGATAGCCAAGCCAACCCTAGACCTTGAAGGCCTATAACGTTTTTATATACAAAAGTACCGGGATGTTTGTATATTTCGTCAGGTAAGAAAAAGGTCGAGGTCATTCTTTAAGTATTTTTCAGCGAAGAATCTAATGTTAACCTCAATTTTTATCTTAACGTTCTTTTGCGGACCACTCTTTTTACAAATGGCAACCTGTATATTTAAGTTCAGAAATCTATAGAATGAAAAATTTTATAGCTAGATTAAACGATTCGGTTAAGATTGAATAATTTCTCCGGAAGAAAATTAATTTACTTTCAGCATTACCCAGGAACGACGAAGTGGACATAGTAAATTCTGTTCCTTCTAGGGTGTTTGATTAGCTTCGATTCCTTTTACATCTCGTTTCGGGGTGGTTGATTAGCATGGGTCCCGTCGCCTCTCATGTCCTCCCCTCACTCTCTGTTTCTTAGTGTTTTCCCCTTACCTCTTCTTGCTGTAGCTAAACTGATCAAGTCAAATTTTGACAGAAAGACTATATTAGATTTCTTGTTGAAAAAAACTTATAGAATGATCTTGACCTTATTGAACATAATCTTACCTGATAAAATATCACACCCCGCTACTTGGGATCCTCTGTATATACAAGCAGTGTAAAAAGACAGCCATTTCTACAAATAGAATGGAGTATTGCGATAACTGTGTTAATATCTTCATTACATTTGAAAGACAATGGATTTTAAGGCACCATTTGTTACGCAATATTTTTGTATAAACGACCGGCAAAAAAATAACCTTAGTTGATTACAAGAACGTCTGAATTCAGAGAAGCAACAAAGAACTACCATTTTTTTAAATTGAAATATTCACTTAATGATTCGAAAAGATTTGTCCACAAGAACAGCTATTTGGTGCAGTGGTAACAGTACCTAGCTCACAAGTGTGAGGTCGTGGTTTCGAATCTTGGTCAACCACTCACCATTCACTGTTTAATGTCGTTTAATGTGACTAATTGTAACTAAGTACACCACTACTTGTGTAAGTGTGGCCAAGAGCAGTGTAGCTGAGGAAGAGGGGGTTGGAGTTGGATATCGATAAGTCCAATTAGGACCTCATACCAGCTTTGCGCTGACTACTATAACCAAGTAAATCTCTAGATCGAAAGCTAAGGAGAGAGCATCGCTAACTAAATTTCAACAAGATTTTCACTTTACATTTTGTCAAGAGTCATCGGGAATGACGACAGGTATACTCGAAGTGCAAAACTAAAAATCAAACCAGAACTACGTTCGGCAAGCTAAATTGAAATCTATATATATGTATAAAAATCAGTTGCTGCACGTTTGTCTCGCTAAAACTTGAGAATGGCTGGACCGATTTGGCTAATTTTGATCTTGAAATATTTGTGGAAGTTCAGGGAAGGTTTAAACGGTGAGAAACATAAATAATAAGAAACGGAAAATACTAAAAACGACAATTTAATTTTTCGTTATGACAGCTGTCATGGTGCGCGCAAAGATAATTAAGGTTATGACATTTGTGATTGTGCGCGCATGAATAATTGTTATGTCATAATACAAGCAAAATCAGCAATATCCATCACAGTGTTATTTACAATGCCGCGAGCGAGAAGATCGAATCTTTCACAACGAAGCCGTAATACAAATAGACTGCGGAATATTGCAAATGAATCCACTGCAGATGAGGAAGAAATCGCACGAGAGAAGGGCGCCGTGTTAGTACGGCCCGACTCGTGCTTCACAAACACAAGAAGAAAGAGAGGCCATA
The DNA here is from genome assembly GCA_038088585.1 of Chrysina gloriosa. Lineage (NCBI taxonomy): Eukaryota > Metazoa > Arthropoda > Insecta > Coleoptera > Scarabaeidae > Chrysina > Chrysina gloriosa. The sequence goes on from CM076087.1 coordinate 72,707,107, forward strand.
CGTGAAACGGCTCGGTTGGCAATGAGAAATCGTCGAGCAAAACACAGAGATCAACAACGTCGAGCCGCAAGAAGAAAGGTTTCAAGTGTTAATTTGAATCGAGGAGCGTTTCAATACGATTCCACAATTGACTACAGCTCGCACCCTTTCGTTAGTATTGGTCCTATGCAGGTTATGTGCGTCCATTGCGGTGCACTGAAGTTCGCTGGAGAAACGCCTGGATTGTGCTGTCTCAGTGGAAAGATTAATTGCCATTATTGCCTTCCCCACCTGAGCCATTGCATTCATTCCTTCGTGGCGAAGCTCAAGAATCACGGCATTTTCTTTCGAACGATTAAAGGTACAACGCATGCTTCCAAATGACTTCATTTGGAGCAAATATTATACATTCAAGATAATGTTTGTTAATAAGAGAGTAACGTTCATTTTTGGTAATCATAAATCACTGATTATCACTTCCCTTTCGAGTATACAGATACAAGAACAAATTCACCATAGAATTGGATCATTACAACCGGTTGAAGACGCCCAGCATAAAATTGTTACAAATTTGCTTCATGGCCAATATGGAGGACTAACTTGATCGGCATATAACGCAACAAACAGAGAAATTATTCAAGATTTGCAGCAAATACTTTATGAACATCATGCATTGATTCGGTTCTTCAAAACTGCGTTGGATCGCATGCCAAGTAATGACTATAAATTAGTGATCAGAGCAAATGAACCCCCCTCGGAATACACTAACGATAATTCAAGGCTCCGACAATAGATAAAGTCGCAAAATACAATATATCACAAGGTGCTTCAATGAAGATAATCGATACGAGTGCAACCCATTCGGCAAATAGTTTAACAGAAAGTTGTGCTATAAGGATACGCGAATCATTTGGTTTACATTCAATAAAGCAAATGCTTTGCCCCCACGTGAATTTCCTTCTTTCTGAACTTTTATTCAACTTAATTAATTTTATCTTAATATAAACAAGTTAATAGAACTCAGATAAGAACTTAAAACAACATTTATTAATTCTAAGGCGGTACAACGTTCGCCGGGTCAGCTAGTAATCAATAAATCAAACATGTAGTTTTAGAGTTACAGGGGCAGTCGTACCTCGGTTCATCGTCACTTAAGCAGTTAAAAATCAGTTATATCTCAGTTCAGTCAAGCAGTTTTGTGAACCATCGCGAACTTGTCGCAATAATCGTTTCGGTAATAAATAAGTGAAGTAATTCAGTGCGTTATTATTTTCATCACCACCTCGCATCGTTCCTTCAAAGCAGGAGGAATCGTCAATTCGTTATATACAATCAGAGGACCGATATCAACTTCTAAGTCGTTTTATTTTTGGTAATGAGTAGGCATGAAAAGGCTGAAAATGCATTTGGAACGAAACCACCACAGCGTCTCTAAAAAACCGCGAGAATATTTCCAACGCCTGTATACTGCCATTCAAGCCTCTTCTGTCATGATGGAAAAACGAATAAAGCTCTCAGATAAAGCCCTTTTGGCATTATTAAAAATTTCTGAAATAATTACCAAGAAACAGAAACCCCATAACATCAGCGAAGAACTTATATTACCGGCATGTAAAGAAATTGTTGCTAGTATGTTGGGACCGGAAGCAGTTGAACAGATTTCAAAAATACCTCTGTCCAATGATACAGTTCATCGGCGCATTAAGGACATGTCACTTGATATTCAAAGTAATGTCATAGAAAACTTAACAAACACGCAGTTTGCTCTAAAGTTAGATGAAAGCATCGACATTTCAGCAAAAGCTCAACTTTATTAGCTTTTGTGAGATTTGTTTGCGGATCAGAAATTATTGAGCAATACCTATTTTGTCGAGACTGGAAACAACAACCACTGGAGCTGATCTATTTGCTGCTGTTAATACTTTCTTTCAAGATAACGGACTCAAGTGGGCGGATTGCATTGCTATATGTACTGATGGCGCTGCTGCAATGACAGGAAGTATAAAGGGGTTTCTGACTTTTGTGCGGAATAAAAACCCATCAGTAATAACTATTCATTGCTTTTTACATGGAGAGGCCTTAGTGGTGAAGACTACGGACGGAAATCGTTTGGGTGACGTCATTCAAACGATTGTTTCAGCGATCAACTATGTAAAACCTCGTCCTGTAAAATCGCGAGTGTTTGAGAAACTTTGTAAAGAAATGGCCGCAGATCATAAAGTGTTGTTATTCCACAGCAAAATCCGTTGGCTTTCCAAAGGAAAAATGCTTACTAGAGTTCTAGAACTTAAAGACGAACTACTTGCATTTTTTGAAAGTAATGATAAGTTGTGAATGTCTTAAAAACCCCGTTTGCTGTGCTGAGCTGGCGTACTTTTCCGATATTTTCAAAAATCAACAAATTTAATGCTTTGAATTCAAGTATGCTGGGACGGGCATGAAACTATCATATCATCAAGTGATAAAATCAGCCCATTTTCGAAAAAGCTTGCCCTTTGGATCTCGGCCATAGGAGAGAACGATCTGACTGCTTTTCCATCTACGGCTACTGCATCAAGTGACTTGAACACAGAGGAAAAAATCAGATAAAGGAATGCATAATAGGGTACCTATCTGACTTGCAACTATGGATATCCAAATACTTTCCCTCGATCTCGACTACTGGCTGGGAGTGGCTGATTGCACCTGACAAAGAAAATGCATTCAAAGCCGAGTTAAACTGCTTCGAAAAAGAGCAACTTATAGAAATATCATCGGATACAGTCCTGAGACCGAAATTTAGAGAAAATGCTCCCAATGTTTTCTTGGATCTCAATCAGAAATGTATATCCGGATATAGCGAATAAATCAATATCTGTTTTACTGCCTTTCTCAACGTCCTACTTGTGCGAATCTGGATTTTCTATATTGAAGAATATAAAATGTGACTACAGGTCTCGCATACTTGATGTGGACGGCGAGATGAGAGTGTGTTTGTCAAGAATTCGTCCGCGCATAGATATACTTTGCAGAAATCGCCAGGGACAAGTATCTCACTAGTTTTAAGATTTATGTCTATATTTCTGATGTTGGTGATTATTTTTTATGTTCCTGCTTAAGGTTGGAGTTTACCCAAAATAAATTCCTAATTTTTGTATATTAAGTTGCCTACTAACAAAATGTGACATTACGCTCATTTTCAATAACGCTACAGTGTGAGAAAACGAGACGTTCTTGCTAGAAAAGGATAAACATACTGGGGACGGGATGGCTATCCGTGTTTGACTCATTAAAAAATATGCAAGGTAATCTTAGCTGGCGTGATAATCTGAAATAACGCCGCATCAGATGAAACTACATTGAAAGGGAATACAAGGCAAATAGAAATATTAACTATTTACAAGATATAAAAATAGGCCATTTCTACCTACTGTAGACATAAGATATAAGTATAAGTATAAGTAAATACTATGAAATATATAATATGAAATATCGACAACTGGATGTGGAGGATAAAATAATGTTTTTATTTCAGTTACGAATTGATGTTGAACTAAATTCATAATCCTTCTTTAAATAAGGATCTTCGCATGTGTCTCAAAATAACTTCCGCTCTGAAGGATTTCTCTGAAAATATGACGATTTCAAAAATAACTCTAGCCAGAAAATATAATTTTGCCTTACAAACAAATTTAGTCAAATTTCTATAATAATTAATATGCAATAATGAATAATTATGTCGGTCTGTAATAGTTTCCTTAATTCCTTTAATTGGAGAAAGTACCAAATTATCTACTTCAATTAAACCTGTTATGTCATTGGCAATGTGACTTTTGAAATGTGGAAAGTCTGCAATATCTCATTCTGAAAGTCCAAGGTCAAAAATCGGTATTGCATCATAGTCATTATTGGTGCAGTTAGCATTTATACTTGGTGGCACAATGTTGCTGAATAATAATTTTCTAAGGGCCCAACAGTAAACCATTCGGATTATTATTCCATCCTCCGCAAGCTCTAATACACAAAAAGATAATTTCAAGTGCTCTTGCGAGCACTTATATATTAAAATATACCTGGATTTTCGACCCGCGTTAAAAATTCAAGTGCCAAATTTTTAACTGTATACATTCATCAAGAAATCTATAGCAAATGTTTGTCTATTATGTTGCAAAAACCTGTTTTAATATATTGCTACGTAATAATCTATATTGTTCAAATATAATGGATGTTTGTACCGTTTCTGATAGGAAGATTTCACTATTAAACAATAAATGTTCTTAAAAATACCAACGCGTGGTTTGACCCCCTCTGTGTATATACCTACACTCTTCCAATAGAAGGGCACGGTTTTCGTTGATAAGCGCATTATAGTGCGCCTTCCACTATCTTCTCTAATTCAATGGTTTTGCTAAATTACTCGTGCCTTGACCTAATATATTTTCAACACGGTCTGTGTTGATTAAAAAATCTCGTTTTGAAATTGTAAATATTATTGGGAAAAATAGTTCTATTTCTTTATATGTATCATGAACTATGGATATCATATGAATAAATGGGGACAATAATCGTGAGTAGGATTACCATATTAGCTTCATCGAAAAAGGTAATTAGTGGGATGCGTATCCGCAATTGGTGTTTTTGTAGCCCTTCCTCAAACTACCAATTAGTATTACTGTAGGAAAACTGAAGTATAAAATCGCAAGTTGTTTATCTATAACTTCATTAGCAAATTTTCGTTCAGTCTTGATTGTTCGTAATTTTTTATTACATTTAAATTTTAAAAAATGAGAAATTTCAAACGTGGTGCGTACTTCTCAGACCAAAAAGTCACAGGAAACAGTTGAAACGGGCGCGTTTAGCAGAGCGTAAAAAAGTAGTTGAAAGAAATGTCAATATTGACGATATGGAGATTACGACCTATTCGGAAAAAGAAGCAACATTCCTTGAGAAATTGAAAAGTGAAGATCCAGAAGAAATACAAAAATTAACTGTAGGCCAAAGAGACAACACTTTATGGAAAACGATGAGGATCAAACGATTAATTGCATTTAATTTTGGTAAAGTTGCAAAACTAAGAAAAACCACTTCAACAGCGAATGCAGTAAAGCCTCTACTTTATGAAGACTTTTTGGGATATGCGGCAACTCAGTACGGCATACAAAATGAAGAGCATTGGTATTACAAAATAATCACAGCTACATGCATCAAGTACAAGGTCAATTGAACATAACCAATAAAAATAAATGTTACTTTGTTGTATGGACGCCAAAAGGGTTGTTTTATCAAATTATATACAAAGATGAACATTTTTGGAAGAAGCAACTCCCAAACTTATCACTTTTTATAAAAGGGCACTCTTGCCGCAATTAATCGATCCCCATAAAGTTAGAGGCCAGGAATTACGTAATATCTATATTTAAAAATTCTATATTTTACCAATAGTCAACAGGTATACTTTTGTTAGTATATTATGTTCACAGCTACACGCATCAAGTACAAGGTCAATTGAACATAACCAATAAAAATAAATGTTACCGCAGGAGGTGCTGTAAATCTGTAAACAGAATAAAATAAGTTGAAACGAGCTATACTTCTTTTAATTTTACTGGGTACTGTACTGGGTTACCTCTGTACCTATTGTACTATTTGTTTATTATTTATTACCTGCTCACTATTATACTCTCTAGTCATTATAGACATCTAAGAATATGTCAATAAAATCATCTGTCGATAAATTTGTGAAATCTGAAATCAACTCCCATTTATTATCTATTATTGTAATTGCTAATTCAGTCGGGATATTTGTAAATAAAGAACGCACAAGGAATCTTGCATTTATTTTTCTTTGAAAAATGCCGATTATTGTAATAATTTCGTTACATTATTTCGGAGTTCATAGACAATTTGGAAAAATTTTACAAGTGGCATATGAAAGAGAGGGGTCACATCAAGCTACCAACGTGGAGATATTTTCGATATTTATATTTCTGTTAATATTATTTGAAAAGATTTATGTTAAATCGAGTTGTACGTTCTTTTATTAAAAAAGAAAATCGCTGTGTCAGTAGACAGATAAAACATAGATGATTCGAAAAGAATTGCTCTTTCAACTTTGAAATTGGCTCCCAAAAAAGTATATCGAAATGTGTATAAAACTGATTATATTTTGAGGTGTAAATGCCAGCGTTAAGAATCTTACGCAATAAATTTTTAAATTTGTTTCTCATAGTCGTTCCAGCTACCCGTTACGACCGACGAACCGTTTACAGCGACCCACAGCTAAGTACCAGCTCCGCCTACGTTTTTTTTTCTTTTACCTTTTTTTTATTTTTGTAAACGAGGAATTAATCCTCTAATTCATTTAGTATTACGCTTATCTTGTAAGTACGCCATTAGATTCATTCATTTATTCTTTTTGTACCTATATGTAAAACATTTGTACAAACGCGAACGTTTTGACGTCAACGACTCTCGGGTTTCTTTCATAAAATTAAATTATAACATAGTAATGAAATAACTCCAGTATAAGATTCTAATTATTGGAATTTCGATATTTAGGATATAATTTAGTTTTTTTGTGTAGCGTCGGCTGTTATCGATTTAATAAACGACGTTCGTTGGAAAAATTAATGGTGTACATCGAGTTGTTTCCTCTTTTTTGATTGTCACACCCTGATAATGTCCGCCCCCGTATGGAGGTTATTGTTCTCAGATCTCAGAATCTCTTACTGGCTGGCATATATCATCGGTTTCCGAGCGTGGTTCATTTGTTGTACCATTTCTTGAATTCGCCCACCTCTATTCAAGCCACACCGTATTGATGAGAACCAAGGAGTTGGTAAAACGTATCTACTGAAAATATTTCTACAGGTTTACCTGATAATCCTTTTTGGACGTTATAACCTCACATTTTGTTTGTTTTGCTTCCAATAGCATATCTATTTTTTATGTTGTCATGATAAGCATTCCCGTCAATTATTCTTCCTGTCATAAAAATTATCAAGCTAGACTCCATATTTGTTCCGAAAACCCATAATCGTGATTATCTTTGCGTTGGACGAAAATAAATACTGCCATTTCATCGACTGTGACTGAGAAGGAGAAAGGTTCTTCAATTCCCCATACCTATCTCTTGTGGTTTCGAAGAAATTTGAAGGTATGTTAAATTTTACTTACAAGAAATTAAATCGAAACTGCTGAATCTGGAAATGCAATTATTTTGTTATTTTAACTATCTGAAAAAATTTCTGATGAAACACATACGCCTTTAAAAAGGCAAATATTATAATACATGTTCTAAATGATCGCCATTTTCCTCTATGAATATTCTAACTCCCTCTTCAAACAATCTTCCAACTCTTCTTAACATTTCCGGGGTAATGGTGACAAATGCATTTGTTATTCTCATTTTCATATAGTCCGGTGTAGTTGGTGTCGAATTGTAAACAATATTTTTACATATCCCCACGAAAAGAAAATCTATGCATGTCAAATTGGGTAGCCAGGGTGACCATTTACAGGGTCTTGCCTTTCAATCCACCTATTTGGGAACATCAAATTTAAATATTTTGCAGGAGCCTCGTCTAACTGCAGCCGTAATTTGCCCCTTATAAATAAGGGAACATCTTCTAAGTCCAGAAATCTCCTTGTAAAAATTGTAAAAAACGGTACCCATTCAATCGTTCTTCGAAAAAAGTAAGGTTCATAACATAATCACCAATAATTACCGCGTAGACATTTCAACTTCAGCGATTTTGGTGATCAACAGTCTTAAATACGTGTGGATTTTCTGTATCATAGTAAGGAACATTATGTCTACATACCGCTGCATTATAGTGTGTCAGGTAGATTTATCAATGAATAAAATATGATCCAGAACCAACAAGCAAAATTCCAGTCGAAGGTTAGAGTCGATCCCATATAAATGTTTGTGTATTTGGATATGATACGGGTTATACTTGCGTTTTGTTATGACCCTTTGTGTACTAGAGTTACTTATTTCAGTTTGTAGGGTAATTTTCTGTGAACTGGTACTAGGATTTTCAGCAATTGAACCTAATATTAAAAATTCATTTTTCCTCGTTTTGGACGACTGATTTCCTTATTCTTTGTTTAGAGTACGAAGTATTACCTGTCTCTCGAAAGCTTACGAAAAGCCTTTAAAAACCCCGCTTTTCAGGATGTCTTCGTTCAGCATACTTTTGCGCATATACTCTGGCAGCCAAAAACAGTTTTCATGGCATTCATGTTAAAATCATATCCACTCGTTCTTGGTTAGAGAAATTCGTCATTGCCACACAATATCTCAAATAAAACAAAACACGACACTTCGACTGTTTCATAATTTTTTCGTCTAATAGCAGTTATGTACCATTATCAAAGAATAAAATATACTAAAGTAAAGTAGGATTGTGCTGATATTTATAGGGTATGTCAATATGACAATTTAATTGTTGTATCTAGTAGTGGGATGTTTGTTAACTATGTTCCGAGGAACGTAAAACTTATTTCTTTCTTTGTTGAAACCCTTTCGACCTTAATACGTACTAATGGGTTACAATTAATGAAAAATACAATACATAGAGGAAAATGCCGATCATATAGATTATCTAAAACATTTATTGTAATACTTGTCATTTAAAAGCATATGTGTTTCATTGGCAACTTTTTCATATAGTTAAAATTTAAAAAATGTATTTCCAGATTTAGCAGCTACGATTTAATTTCAATCTAAGTAAAATTTAACCTACCTTCAAATTTCTCCGAAACCACAAGAGGGAATCCTAATACAGTTTGGGTAGTAACTGAAAAACCTTTCTCCGAGTCTAAAAATATACAGGTGGCTCATTTGAAATAATAGTTATACACTATTGAAGTTGAGACAAATAAAGCCGATCTGTGGAATCATTCTGTACATTATTGTAAAATTACATACCTGAAAATAAGTAGCCTAAGATATACCAAATCAAGGCTAATTTTTCTAATTATGACCTTTATAAACATATACCACCTAGTCAAAAGAGATTTAAAAAAACATATATTAGTTTGGGAGTTACAATCCGACGCGCTAGTAGTGAGTCAAGCTGTATATTGTATATATATATATATATATGTATATTGTATTTTTTTGTGTATTTTATACTACGTCAAACTCCACAATATTATAGAAAATTATTGTAACATTTTGCTACCAGATTGTCTCTTGTCAAATCGAATCCAAAATTTGTTCATCCTTTTCAAAATAGATAACAAAATGAACAACTTGGTTTTAGCACTTATTGTTAGATATAGTCAATCAGTCCTTAAGGCCCTGAGCAGTTGTACAATCACGTCCAAATTATTATTGGAATGCCGCAACATGCTTAATGGCCTGGCCACTCAGAACCAGATCACCCTGGTCTGGGTGCCAGGATATGAGGGGCACGGGGGAAATGAGATGGCAGACATCTGCGCAAAAAAGGAGCTGAGAGAAGCTTTACTGGACCTACCCCACCTTTTGGGTTTAACAAAGGTCTCCTTAAAGGTGAGATAAAGAAATGGACAGCGTCCATTACAATGAAACACTGGAATGAGACCAGCGGGCTGGAACATTCCAAAAATTTCTAAGCTTCGACGCTAGGAGGGCGGACCTTGCCCTAAAACTGGACAGGGGAAGCTTAAAAACACTGACAGGGGCACTCACAGGCCACTATACCTGTAACAAGCACCTTCACAAAATGGGCTTATCCAACACGGACACTTGCAGATTCTGCGGTGAAGAAGAGGAGTCAATGGAACACTTGATCACTAACTGTGGGGCACTAGGCCACAGGAGATATAGACTACTACATGCATATACGCTGAGTGAGAAGGATCTATTTACACTCCCATTGAAGGAGCTGATCCTGTTCCTAAGCGTATTAAATAAATAAATAAAACAAACAAGAGGAAGCATAATAGATCAACGTGGTCGCAGTGCAAAGGACCATTTTGGGCCAGACCCCACCTCATTACAATACAATACAATATTGTTAGATAATACACCTCAGAAATCATTATGGAATTTATTTCCACTGAAGATGAAAAATCCCCGAGCACTTACGGGGAATATGTGGCATGGCCTCCTCTTTACAGGACAAGGTCGAGGCTTTTCCTGTCATCTGGTTAGCTTTTTGATAGAGGCCTGGACGTCTCATTCAATGGGAATTGGAGCAAAACGCTCCGTAAGCTAGATCTCTTTTGCATTCAGGGATCAATGGGATTCTTGTACCAGTAACTATGAAATGGTCAAGATAAGAAAAACAAGAAGACCACCGGTTCCGACGGCACTAGCAATTACGCCTTAAAATGTTTATCGGGTGGAGCCTTATTATTAGAATTTGTTAAAAAGGTCGATGACGTGTTATCATTAAGTAGTGTAAACCGGTCTTTGTCTCCACTTACATGCAAGGCGCGACATTAAATTCGGAGAAGTAAGTGCGTAGGTCCGGTTTACACTATTACTTATTGTACGGATTTCCAATGCAATCTTGGCGTTTGTCTACTTTTGCAGTTTGGAATCGTGCTGACGTAATGATGATATTCAAGGTATGTATATAAAAATTCACTGTGTCCATTGAAGTAAGGCACAATTAGCTTATTATCAAATCTAAATATCTGCCATCTTTCTCCATACGCGAGATAACATTTCTAGGTCGCATTTCTACATTTCTACGCCACACCCGAACTAACCACAGATTTCCAATTCTTTTCCGTTTTACGGAGATAGTCCGGGATATTTTGTTCAGGTGAAAGCTAACACCTTGGAGACATTATGGTAAGTATAGAGGTCTATTATACAAAATAGTTTATCTTGGATTCAATATTCTGATAGCCGAACTTGTTACATCCTACGCCAAAGAATTGAGGTAAGATGATTTGCGCTTCCTGTTGTCACGAGTGTTTCACAAGGCTCACTATTGACGCCGCGCCGGAACTATTTCTGTTCACAGGCACTGCTACAAGAAAGCGAATCATACCCCGGTGTTTGCCTCATCCGGCTGCTAGACATTGATCATCGACAGCGGCAGTCGATTCACCTGTTCCACTGGACGACCAAGTGGAGACGTAAAATTAACGAATCTAAATACACCGGTGGAGGGTTTATTAGAAGACATAAACATTTTCCAGACTCTTTGAGGAATACTCGCACGATCCTCTCCAGAGGCCCCACCGTGAAATATCTTGGCGCTACTCTGGACTATCGACCTACCTGGTATCACTCCTGGGGGAAGTAAGAACTAGATTCTTGAAGACACGGAATATTTTCCTTCCTCTTCTCGGTCGAAGTAAGCCGATGTCCCCCGCAGTCAAGCGCCTTTTTTAGTTCGATTCTATCGTACACTTTGCTAGCGTGAATTACAGGGTGAGGTCTATGATAACGTTGTACAACCGGACTCTTCGCATCAATGATGCAGCACCTTTAAATACTCATGCCCAAAGATAAGCTTGAAAGTGATCTTACCAGCCAGTTACTGTCCGCGTTTTGGCGCAATATTGAAAACAAGTTGCTAGCTTGGAGCATACCACAGTATGTGAACTTTTGAAACAGAATTCTGACCGTTCTCCAGCTCACAAACCAACACAAGTCCCTAACCATAAGAAATCATATTCATCAATCACCAGCTAAATCAATGCTGCAAGCTGTAGCCGCCCTCACAGAGGAAGGAAGCTTATGGGATGTATCCCGATTCTAGAAATTAACTCGAAGCCTTCAGACACAAAGATATACAACAAAGTATTACCACAGAAGAATAATTGAACGGATTTTCATCGAATTATTTTGTGAAAACTATTTTACAGGAAATGCAGCGTCATATGCAATATATCCAGCAAATCCTATCTATACCTATCTATGTATATAATAATACACAAATGGTATTTCATTTTTATCATTACGTTTGGTGGAGCTTTTTGCATTTAGTTGAAAAATTAATATTTAGACACCAACAATATAAAACATTAATGTTTATTATATTTCTTCAAAGAAAATTATGGATAAAGAATAATTTACGGGTATACAGTAATTCTAAAGAACTTTTCATCAAAAACAATTATCATTATTGTGTATTGTACAGGTTACAAATAAAAGGTCATGTATGTATTATTATTTATTGTAAAATTTTGCCGCCCCACTACGCTACGCCACTAATTTGTATGAATAGAATAATTTACTTTCAAATAATCATCATCATCAAGATCATCAGATAAGTATGGGTAAATAAAATATATATTTATTTCTACAAGACTGGTGTTACACATAAGATATGTCTACTTAAAGGTTTATCTAACGCCAATATCAAAATTTCGTAGACAAAAAAGTAGAGTACGCTTTAGTAATAAACCGGAGCTTATTGTTAACGGTGTAACAGTGCCGCTGCAATTATGCGTAATTCGAATAAGGTCATACTAGCATTGGTCGTAGTTGGTTTGATAATTTTAATAGTAGCTGTAATAATCGGTTTTTCCAGTGCTTTGGATGGAGTCATAAATGGTCAAATAGAGAGTGTAAGAAAAATACTGATATACCAATATATCTTTATTTATTTATTAACACAAAAAGTAAATATTAAACTTTCAGAAAAGCGTAGTTTGTGAGCAGCCCCTACTTTAGTCTCACAATTTGTCAAATTATTTGGTGCTATACTATATTTCAAGAAAAGAAACTTAGAAAATAAGGGAATTTAGATTAGGACAAATTTCCTTTTGCTATGTAAATTTTAATGAAATTCTATAAACATTTATGTTTTCCAACTAAAACATTGAAGAGGAGTATTAACTTTTAGATTTTTACAGCAGAAATTTTTCATTCGTTTGCCAACATCGAAAAATTGTAATTTAAAAGAAACTAAGTTTTTCACTGTAAAATCAATGAATCTATTAGCAAATAAAAATTATGTACTTCCTCGCACCTTCAATGTGTTTTCTCTGTCAGGTAGTGTTCAAATTTGTTATACCTACAAGTTAAAGCTTTTTCAGCATTTTCTTTTATAGAATTGCTTCTACCAGTCTTAAAGTCAATGACACACCAACGAATTGTTCGAAACAAAGTTTATTTGAGAATGATGTTTAAAATGTGTTGTGTATGAATCAAGTTGTTGTTTTGTTATTGCCCTTAATTCAATATAGGTATAAGAGGATGACAGAGAAAGAAAGGAAATATTTATTCATTCTGTGTTATAGAACGTGAGATTGGAAAATGAAACAGAACAATATCAAAGATGGGAAAATCAACCGTTTCCCTTACAATTTAAAATATACGCATTTAAAGTTAGTAATCCCGATGAAATTTTGGAAGGAGCAAAACCTATAGTAAAAGAAGTTGGACCGTTCGTTTATAAGTAAGTACAAAAACAAATATAGTAACTGTATCTCATCATTATAGTATTACAGAGCTCTAGAAACTTGTGTATTTACTATATACGTCTTGATTCCACCTGTGTAAATCTTTAGTAATATAGTTTATCTTACCAAATTTCAAAGCTAAAATCACATACATAGTTTACCCCGTCCTATTGAAATTTACACTTGTGTCACACCTTTGTAACCTGATTTATCAATTAGTTGTCGATAAGATAAATCTTATTCGATAATCTGTGGTTTCTATAAACATTGACTCTCTTTTTAAATAAATTTCATTATGTACAGTTTCTAAATAATAACGCAAGTTAATAATTGTTTTGTGTTTATTTACTAGCAATCAGAATTATAATTTATTCTATAAGCTAATAAGGTAAGGTCTTCTCCAGTGAAAAGACCGTATTAATCATCTGTTAGACAATCTGTTGTACAATTTTTTCTAAGGCTAAGTATGTTAAAATTACCTTCCGATTTGTTATAACGTCTCCTACTTTTTTTCTTTTATTGCATTCTTGTCATAGGAAAATTTTTGATTGACATTGTTGTCCAATTTCATTCACGGGCACATCCCCAGAGTTCATCACCATATCACTCTATTTTGATTTTATGATTGTTTTATATAGTACAATTTTCCTTTTCAGTGAGAGCTTGGATTTTCATCCTAGTAGCCACCGCATTTTTGTAACTTCCTGTACAATATATGCATCTGTTAGGGTTTTTTGACTATATGCTGCTTCCGTGTGAATTTGTGATTCAAATGCATATCTAAGTACTTTGTTTTCGAGGATAGCGGGATTTGTATGTTATTCAGATACACTGGTGGACCACTGCTCTTTTCTTAAAATAAAATTTACTTGTGTGGATTTTGTCTCGTTTATCTTGATATTCCATGTTTGTGTCCAAGTTTGTATTCGATTCAAATGCCTTTGTAATGAGGTGGATGCTGCTACAGGATTCACATCAGACGAGCGTATCATCATTATTTTAACTGGTGGGTAATCTACCATGCTGTGTGCAGAACATGGGGTAGTTGAACTAAGACACTACTCTGGGGTACTTCAAACTTTATTGGAAATTGGGTGGACGCATTTTCATTGAGCCTGATTCTAAATTCCCTATAATCTAAATAGGATTATAGTAGATTATAATACGTAATTGGTAAGAATTCTTTGATCTTATATAGCAGTTCAATGTGCCACACCTTGTCAAACACTGGGCTTATATCCAAAAGTATTGAGGGCAGTATTTTTTTATTCGAGTGACTGACTTATTTTGTGTGCTAGCCTCTATAGGTTTACTGGATAGTATAGTGACTTTCTCTGAAGCCAAATTGGTGGAGAGAAATTCATTCTTCAATGTTTGGATCGGAGTTTATTTTTTGCAGCAGGATTTTTTCAAGTAGGTTGAAATAATCGACAAAAGACTTATAGGCCGGTATAATGATACTCTATTTGCATCTTTACCAGGTTTATGATAAAGATCATTTAGCTGTTTGGGCCAACATGTTTGTCTTAGGATAGCGTTGAATATGTTAAGTTGTGTTAAGTTAGTAAAACTAATCGTTTTTATGCCTGGCGGCTTCCGTAGTATTTAGTATTCTGATTTCTATTTCGACCTCTTTTGGAGTAAATAATAAAATTTTCGATATATTATAAGGAACAATAGATAGCTGTCTTTGTATTTTGTTATCTCTATTATCATTGCAAAGTGCAAAAACTTTAGAAAAGTGCTCTGCAAACAACGAGACTCCTTCTTCGTCATTTCTGGCCGATTGCGGATGTTTCATTACGTAAAGAAAGTACTGATGCTGTAGGAAATTGTAGGTGTTTTATTAGCTTACATATACAGTTATCATATCTGTTGATGTTAGTAATTTATTCAAGGAATTATCAACCTATCGTACCTTGCTATACATTTATCGATACTGATAATGAACTTCTTCCACGATTTGTTGATTTTTTGGAAAATAATAATGAAAATTCAACTTGCTCACTAAACCAGTATTACAAAAAAAATCTTCATCGGAAAATAATTAACACGATTCTATCCTTTTTGATCATGCAATGTTTCCCGTTTCCTAAAATCTGTTTAAAAGCTTATGGTGAATCGCACTTCCTAAACACCAGTCTCGGTGTGCTCCAGATAGCAGAAAGGTGATGTCAATAAGTTCAAGGTTACTGAAATTCATCATTAATGACTAAGGTTTGATAAAAGAGCGAATGGCGTGTTAGAAAAAGAAATGTAGTATGATTTTTGTAGCCCGCAGTTTTAAATAAATATGCGATTTTAGTGAAAAATCCTGCAAAAAATTGAAGGCAATAAGAATCGAAACCAGAACATCCAACGTTCCAGTCCGTCATCTTGTCCATTCGGCAATTGCCGCTTGTTGAACTCTATTCACGCGATTTGGTATTGACTCGTGTGCCGTGCGCCCCTCATTCTTTGGAATTTAATATCTCCAAATCGAAGCCGCAATCGGATAAGCGCTCAGATGCTTTTCTTCGTGAGGTCTCAAAGAACACTCACACGCAATAGGATCGCAATCCGTAATAGACATTACGCGGTGTCCCCTTGATAAAAGGCAGTCATCGATAAGTGAGCATGAGGCTATATGGATCGATGTCTTACCAAAATCCACTGACTATAGCCTACCACAAACTTTTAGCAGAAGCAAACTAAATATTTGTTTTACCTCGTGTTTGCGAATGTGACAATTTTTCAAATAGAGCTGTCAAATATAATTTTATTTTTTAACACTGTAGCTCAGCAACCTATAGGCCAGTAACTTCGTCGCAAAAAGGCAAATATCTACAGAAGATATAGTAATTTTCTCGATATTATAATTAGTTGGAGGAGTGTATTCTGAATTCCCCGAATGTCAGCAGAGCCACTATCACCAGTAACGCGTTTAATTCGATATCTTGAGAACAGTTCACTTTATACGAAAAATCATAGACACCTTTTCGTTCATAAATTAGATTTTCCTACTCTTTCATCCGAAACATTTTTTCTAGCGTCAATACTTTTTGCGTCAGAACGGCGCGAACTTCCCTATTTTCGTCTTTTTCGCCCGTATCACACGAAAAGTATTGATGCTACAAAAAAGGTTTTGAATAAAAAGTTAGGGAAAAGTTAGTTTATGAGGGAAAATGTCTCTACGATTCTTCGTATAGTGTGAACCGTTCTCGAGATATTGAATTAAACGCGTTACTCGCGATAGTGACTCTGCTGACAGTCGGGGAACCCTCAAATCTATGGTTATGCTCAGAATAGACCCCCTCAACTAATTATAATATAGAGAAAGTTACTATATCTCATGTAGATTGATTCACCAAGTTACTGACCTACTATGATTGAATGTTTGCAATATTTTCAACGTGAATAGGGACCATCGGTTGGCATAAGAAATTGAAAGAACATACTGGGTGTTTCATTTAAGAGAAATGAGCTAATCATCGATATCCTTACAGGCTATGTAATAGAAGGGAGTCCGGATATGATTGAGAACAGAAAGAGTCGTGCAATTTTTACTCCGTAAGATATCTGATTTCTCGGAAGAATTGCGAACAAAAATATAACGAAAAGTACGTGTAACGAGTATATAAAGGTGGTTGTAGTGAATTGTTGAACTTGGGTGGGACACAAACAAGCAAGTTAGTACATAAATAAAATCATTAAACCAACATAAAACTAACCTAAACGTATAACCGAGCGTAGTGCGTATTACGCGTAATAATCAAAGTTAATAGGATGGGCTTCAAAAATTTGAAAATTAATAAATTATATTGTCGAACATAATGGAAGTGGCATTTGCAGAAATTTTAAGTAAATTGAACAATATTAAAAACTCTAACGAAAGAATGGAAGTAAAACTAGACGCGCTACAACAAGAATGAACCTCAGGAAAAATGGAAAATATGATAATAAAGGAGAATAATAATAATAATAATAATAATAACTTTATTACCCAACAGATTATCCAATAACAGGGCAATTTACAAAAAAGAAACGACAATGCAGTGTTACAAATCAAAAACTTAAACTTAAACTTAAACTAAAGCTAAACTTAAAAGGAACAATTTGAGAAACTTAAGAAAGTCGCAGATTAAATGAAGAATCAAGAGGAAGGGATTAAGGCACTTGAGAGAGAAACAACAGAACGCGAAATGCAGTGGTCTACGGAATCCAAGACCCCGAGAATGAAACGACAAACAGCTTACAAGAGATAGTTGCAGAAATAATGAAAAAGCCAGACCAAGAAATGCTCGACCCATTCTAATTGAATTTGCATCAACACAAAAGGAAGCAGAACGCAGAAACCATAAAGAGCAAAAAATTTGAAAGTAACCAAAGTATGCATCTCGGAAGACTTCTCAAGGGCTGTTCAAGTGACAAGAAAGACATTAATTCCGCATCTAAAAAGAAAACGAGAGGGGGTGCGAAAATCACATGCGACAAGCTAGTAATAAGCGGGGAAGTCCACACCGCAGTAGACTTTAAAAGAGGTAGTACAGACAAAGAACAGAAGGAAACTAGAAAAAGGACGAACAGTAAGCCAGTGGACTTCTGAGAAAGACAAGGACGGTGAAAACGAAATGGAACAAATTGGAAAACCCACAAAACCTGCACGAATAAAAAAACTAGAGAATAGGAAGGCATGGGATAAAATGGAAAAGACATTGGCTATGGATAAGGATTATGATTTAGAAATACATACAACGAACAGAAACAAACACAAGCAAACCAGGAAGAAAAGAAGCAGAATATTAGAAAAACACAAATAAAATAGCAACGTGGAATACTCAAACTATGCCACGATCAGGGAAAATGGAAGAGACTGCAAGAGAGTTACACGAGTATGATATAGACCAGCGGTTCTCCACCTTTTTTCCTTTGGGACACACCAAAGTACGTTTAAAACTTTCGCGACACCCCTACATGTTACTTTTTACCTAAATGCAAAAACGAACACATAAAGTACCTACAATACTTCTTTTTCATTATGGAACGACTATGAGAAACAAATTTTAAAATTTATTGCGTAAGATTCTTAAATATAAACATAAAAGAAAGTTATGACTCTTAAGCAGGAACATAAAAAAATAATCATCAGCATCAGAAATATAAAGACATAAATCTTAAAACTAGTGAGATACTTGTCCCTGGCGATTTCTGCAAAGTATATCTATGTGCGGACGAATTCTTGACAAACACACTCTCATCTCGCCGTCCACATCAAGTAGGCGAGACCTGTAGTCACATTTTATATTCTTCAATATAGAGAATCCAGACTCGCATAAGTAGGACGTTGAGAAAGGCAGTAAAAGAGATATTGCTTTATTCGCGATGTCCGGATATTCATTTCTGATTGAGATCCAAAAGAAAAAATTTCGATCTCAGGACTATATCCGATGATATTTCTATAAGTTGCTCTTTTTCGGAGCAGTTTAATTCTGATTTGAATGCATTTTCTTTATCAGGTGCAATCAGCCACTCCCAGCCAGTAGTCGAGATCGAGGGAAAGTATTTGGATATCCCTAGCTGTAAGTCAGATAAGTGCCCTATTATGCGTTCCTTTATCTGATTTTTTTCCTCTGTGTTCAAGTCACTTGATGCAGTAGCCGTAGATGGAAAAGCAGTTAGATCGTTCCTCCTATGGCCGAGATCCAAAGGGCAAGCTTTTTCGAAAATGTGCTGATTTTATCACTTGATGATATGATAGTTTCACGCCGTCCCTCAATACTTGAATTCAAAGCATTAAGTTTGTTGAAAATATCGAAAAGGTACGCCAGCTCAGCACACCAAACGGGGTTTTTAAGACATTCACAATATTCAAACTTATCATTACTTTCAAAAAATGCAAGTAGTTCGTCTTTAAGTTCTAGAACTCTGGTAAGCATTTTTCCTTTGGAAAGCCAACGGATTTTGCTGTGGAATAACAACACTTTATGATCTGAGGCCATTTCTTTACAAAGTTTCCCAAACACTTGCGATTTTACAGGACGAGTTTTTACATAGTTGATCGCTGAAACAATCGTTTGAATGCCGTCACCCAAACGATTTCCGTCCGTAGTCTTCACCACTAAGGCCTCTCTATGTAAAATGCAATGAGTAGTTATTACTGATGGGTTTTTAGTCCGCACAAAAGTCGGAAACCCCTTTATACTTCCTGTCATTGCAGCAGCGCCATCAGTACATATAGCAATGCAATCCGTCCACTTGAGTCCGTTATCTTGAAAGAAACTATCAACAGCAGCAAATATATCAGCTCCAGTGATTGTTGTTTCCAGTTCTCGACAAAATAGATATTGCTCAATAATTTCTGATCCGCAAACAAATCTCACAAAAGCTACTAAAGTTGAGCTTTTGCTGAAATGTCGATGCTTTCACCTAACTGTAGAGCAAATTGCGTGTTTGTTAAGTTTTCTATGACATTACTTTGAATATCAAGTGACATGTCCTTAATGCGCCGATGAACTGTATCATTGGACGGAGGTACTTTTGAAATCTGTTCAACTGCTTCCGGTCCCAACATAATACAATTTCTTTACATGCCGGTAATATAAGCTCTTCGTCGATGTTATGGGGTTTCTGTTTCTTGGTAATCATTTCAGAAATTTTGAATGATGCCAACAGGGCTTTTCCGAGAGCTTTATTCGTTTTTCCATCATGACAGAAAAGGCTTGAATGGAAGTATGCAGGCGTTGGAAATATTCTCGCGGCTTTTGAGAGACGTTGTGGTGGTTTCGCTCCAAATGCGTTTTCAGCGTGTTAGGTACCATAGACTCATTTGACAACACTATGCCACACACCAAACATTTCGGACTAGGTTTGTCCCCCGCGCCTGTCCACATAAATCCAAAATTTATATATTCTTCTTTATAGTGGCGGTTATGTTGGACTTTGCTTGGTCCTGGTTTTACGTTTTTCTGATTACTAGATGATGAATACAGCGTAACTTTTTTCTCTTTGGAATATTCGTATATTTATCTCCACTCTCCTCAGATGCAGAAGAGTTGTTAATGTCTAAGGCTTCCTTTTCCCTTATTACAAATCTGTCCATAATGAAAAGAGCGCACTAGCAACTAGCAAAGACACGAAACAGCGAAACAGAAGAAACGCGACGACAGATTACTGATTACCAAAAATAAAACGACTAAGAAGTTGATGTCGGCCCTCTTATTGTATATAACGAACTGACGATTCCTCCTGCTTTGAAGGAATGATGCGAGGTGGTGATGAAAATAATAACGCACTGAATTACTTCACTATTTATTACCACGACGATTATTGCGACAACTTCGCGGTGGTTCACAAAACTGCTTGACTGAACTGAGATACAACTGATTTTTAACTGCGTAACTGACGATGATCTGAGCTACGACTGCCACTGTAACTCTAACTCCAACTGATAATGAGCTAAGCTACGACTGCTACTGTAACTCTAACTGCCTGTGTCGGTATATGTTGGTGATATATATATATATATATAGGTTGCATAGAAAGTGTAGTTCCAAATAATGATTAAAGCCATCAATTAAATGCTTCTACCGGTACCTTAATCTACTTCTGATGGATTCATGAGACCTAGAAATGCACTTTGGCAACCGTCATAAATTACATGTAAATGATTTCTTAGAGCCAAAACCTACAATGACTTGAATGGAGCTTAATTCTAATTAAAAGGTGATTATATACAATAGAATGAAAGCAGTTAAGTAGATTTTCCAGAAGGGACAATGATTAATAGTCAGATGACAAACTAGGTATAATTATATGTGACATTATGTGCACAAAATAATCGGATTTCGGTATACCCCGAAACAAACTGAATGAGGAATACTCCAGAATTTCCGGATATCCACTTTTAGTATCGACCGACATATTTTACTGACGCAGCCGACAATGCCGACAAAGTTCAAAGGACGCCGCCCGCGGCAAAATGGAACTTTTCTGGTGAAGATTATTAACCACATGGGGGATCGTTTGTTTCAGAGTAGAATGCAAAAATATATGATTATTATACGATACATGCTTAAATGCGTATAATCACATATAATAATAAATTTTTATGTTCTAGAATCGAGAACGATATTTTATCTGAGGAAGATTAGAAGACATTAAAAATCTCGCGACACACCAATGTGTCGCGACACGGCGATTGAGAGCCCCTGATATAGACATAGCAGCGGTACAAGAAATTAGATGGAAAGTGTCGGATAAAATAACAAAAGATAAGACAAGACATATTTCTGTTTAGCGGGAAAGAGGTACAGGAAAACAAAGGAGTGAGATTTTATGTAAGGAAACAGCGGGTAAATCATATAATACAATTTAAACCAGTGGACGGCAGATTGGCAGTAGTGAGACTGAAAATGCAGATTACAACATCCCAATTATGAATATATACACACCCACGGAAGTCAGAAGAAACTGAGAAATAATCTGAAGAAGTACCGAAGAATGATAATAATAATAATAATAATAATAATAATAATATATTTTGCCCAACATATTATAATCCAATTACAGGAGAAGTACTTCACAACATATGTATATTTAAATCTATTTCAACAATACATAGGTGCTATCACACAGCAATCATCTACAAATACCGAAAGTTAGTAGTACAAATATTTAATATTGAAACCAATGATGAAAAGTGAATGATGAAATAATAATATTAGGGGACGCTAATGCCCAGATAGGAATATTAAATTTGGAAGAAGTGACAGGAAAGGGAAAAGGAACAATTCATGAACACACTAATGACAACGGGCACGGAGTCAGTTAGCGCGAATGTTAAACACGACTTTGCTATCAACTAAAGTCGAACATCCAAGAAAGCACAAGATCAGATGAACACCCATCACGAGCAACGAAAAATCAAATGGACCACCTAATAGCAGCAAAGGGAATAAGAAACAGAACAACAGACACGAGAACATTTAAGGGAGCACAAGTAGAAACAGACCATTATCTAGTGGTGGCAATAATACAAGGCATAAATAAGAAGCACCAACACTAGGGAAATGAGAACACAAAGAAATGGGAGGTAGATTTATTAAAAACGAAGAAACAAGGCAAAAATTTTAAGAAGCAATTACAAAATCCAATAATAGGCAGGAAACAGAACAGGCATGGCAGCAGCTGAAGAAAAATATAACCAAAGTAGGGGATAAACAACGAAACAAAAGGCTGAGACGAAGGAGTGGTTTGATGGAGAATGTGGAAAGGCAAGGAAACGAAGGAATGTGGCCAGAATAGATTGGATTAACACAAAAAAGAAACAGGAGGACAGGAAGAAGGCATACGAAACGGAGAGAAACAAAGCAATCACGATATATAAAAGCAAGAAGAATAGGTGGATAAATGCAAAACTAGGAGAGATAAAACATTCAAGCCAAGGCCATAATACAAGACAATTCTATAGAAAGATAAGCGACTAAACAATAAAGCAGTAAGAACAAGAAGCGTAAAAGATATAAACGGCAAAGCAGAACAGGACCAAGAAAAACTAGGAAACATGGAGAGAATACTACAAAGAGGCCATGCACACGGAAGAAAAAGAAAGGACACAAGAGGATGATGAACAAATAACTACAAAACAGGACAAGAAAGAAGAACCTTCCAAAGAGAAAGAGATACTGCAGGAAATCAGCAGGCTAAGAAATAACAAAGCACTTGGTGAAGATAAAATAGAAGTGAATCAAGTACGGAGGACATAAATTACAAACACAAATAAGCGATTTGATTAAAGAAATTTGGAAGCAAAACAGCATGCCCGAAAGGTGGTGCACCTGTGTAATAGTGCCTATCGATAAAAAAGGAGATAGAGAAAACTGCAGGAACTACAGACCAATAACGCTACTAAACGTCACAACGTGCAGACGATGTCACAATAATTGGAAGCACAAAAATAGGAATGACACTAGCTGTAGAACATCTGGAGAGAGAAGCACGAAAAGTAGGTATGGAAATCAATGAAGCCAAAACAAAATACATGAAGATAGGAAGAACTGAGACCAATACGGGAGGCCACCTGAGAACACAGAACCACAAATTTGAGCAAGTTTCTTCGTTCAACTACGTAGGTGTAATAATAGAGAGGAATGGGAGACAGAGGGTGATATAGAAAATCGTAAAAGAACTACAAGCGTTAGGACGAAATAGGTCACTACTGAAAAGCAAAACACTAACTAAGAAAAACAAAATGAAGATTTACAAGACTTTAATAAGGTCAGTCATCACGTATGGAATGGAGACCACAGCACTCATTAAAAAAGAACAGGGAGACCTAAAGATAGCAGAAAGATAAATTTTAAGAGCAATATTGGGGCCGCACGTTACAGATCAGGGAGTAATAAGACCGAAAATTAACAAAGAAATAGAGGATCAACTTGAAGAAGTAAATATCATAAGATACATTAAAGCTCAACGGCTCCAATGAGTAGGCCACATCATAGGCAGAAAACCAACGGATATGATAAGATAACCCAGTGGATTCCGATATGGCCCAGAGGTATAGGACGACCAAGGAATAAATAGAGAGATACCGTGGAAGAAGACGTAAAGACGATGAAGATAACCGACCTGAGATCAAAAGCTAGGGACAGGAGAAAATGGAGCAAAATAACACTGGCCGCCAGGATTCATAGCAAACTTTGAAGTACAGGAAACAGTAGGATTAGTTCACCTCATCAAATATAACTTCAAAAACGTCACAAGACGTTAGCCATAGCCCAAAGGGGTGAAAGGCTTTATTAAAGATTAGAATATTAAAGACACATTATTTTAAATAGAATATCATATTAACACTTTTTCTATACAGCGTGTCCCAAAATTGCTGGGACATAGAGGTACCACGTATTGTAGAGGTCAAAATAAGTCGAATGGGCGCAATTTATATATATATGTATATATATATATATATATGTGTGTGTATATATATACCAAAATGTATCGTTTGTCCGTGAGAAGAGTTCAAAGTTTACTTCAAAAATCACGTTCTTGTACGCTGTTCAGAAATGCGCAAAACAAATTTAATGAAACCACCCTCACCTCTGGTAATTTTTTAAAACTCTCTCTTAGGGGTGGTAATACGGTTCTAAGCCTTTTCTAACGGAAAGGCTTACTCTACATCTTCGTTTTTTAACTCTTATAAAAACTCCGTGTTTCGCATAGTTTCGAAGGAAAAAGATGTTTTCTCAAATACTGATCACTTTTTTACTTGGTAGTGAGTGAGAAACCAATTCCAATTTTTTGGAATCGCACTAGAAACAGAAGTAGAATACACGCTAACTGTGTGATATATAATATAATATACTATGTTGATGTTTGTACATGTGAGAGGGATTCGATATGAATTCTCTCACAATGCACGTATTACGCATTTTTACAGTTATTTTTCTACAGAAGTGGACAACTTGCGTTGCCACAGCCTCCTGCAGTAACTGCAACCGCGCTCTTCGGCTACCCGCCATGGGAAAATGGCAAATTACAAAATTTTGATCTTCTCTTGCCATCCGTAGACGTACGTTTCGCGGTTATACCGCTCGTCAGGACGGCTTTGCAAGAGCTGTAATTTCGTATACAAATTTTATGTATATATCGTCTGAACGTTGATGTTTGTACATGTGAAAGGGATTCGATATGAATTCTCTCACAATGCACGTATTACGCATTTTTTACAGTTATTTTTTCTACAGAAGTGGACAACTTGCGTTGCCACAGCCTCCTGCAGTAACTGCAACCGCGCCCTTCGCCTACCCGCCGTGGGAAAATGGCAAATTACAAAATTTTGATCTTCTCTTGCCATCCGTAGACGTACGTTTCGCGGTTATACCGCTCGTCAGTACGGCTTTGCAAGAGCTGTAATTTCGTATACAAATTTTATGTATATATCGTCTGAACATTGATGTTTGTACATGTGAGAGGGATTCGATATGAATTCTCTCACAATGCACGTATTACGCATTTTTACAGCTATTCTTTCGACAGAAGTGGACAACTTACGTTGCCACAGCCTCCTGTAGTAACTGCAACCGCGCTCTTCGGCTACCCGCCGTGGGAAAATGGCAAATTACAAAATTTTGATGTTCTCTTGCCATCCGTAGACGTACGTTTCGCGGTTATACCGCTCGTCAGTACGGCTTTGCAAGAGCTGTAATTTCGTATACAAATTTTATGTATATATCGTCTGAGCATTGATGTTTATATATGTGAGAGGGATTCGATATGAATTCTCTCACAATGCACGTATTACGCAAGTTGTCCACTTCTGTAGAAAAAATAACTGTAAAAAATGCGTAATACGTGCATTGTGAGAGAATTCATATCGAATCCCTCTCACATGTACAAACATCAATGTTCAGACGATATATACAAAAAATTTGTATACGAAATTACAGCTCTTGCAAAGCTGTACTGACGAGCGGTATAACCGCGAAACGTACGTCTACGGATGGCAAGAGAACATCAAAATTTTGTAATATAATATACTATATATAATATATAGTATAAGTTGCGATACATTTTATGTAACCCAAAACAATGACCTTGAAATAACGCTCATACATACGAATACCCATTTTTTATGATCATTTTTTATATCGTGAATGTGTTAATCTGATCTGTTTGAATAAATATTTTTTATTGTAAAATATGTCGATCTTATCTGTCTAAATATACCGACATAAAAACAGAAAGGCCTGTTTTCTTATTTCATTAACATTGGTCCTTCGAGCCGGCTAAAAGATATCTAAACAAGTAGACAGAAATATTTGACACTGATCGTCGAAAGTTAATCTCGAACTGGGAACAGATTAATATGAAGACCAAAGAAAAGTACTTCGACTTTGAAGTTAGTTTCCAAAAGTTTTAACTATAGAGCGTAATGAAGATTGAAATATGAGTTCCGCACATAAACTGATAAAATTGCCAACAAGAAATTTACTGAAATTTAAGGATAATTGTGAACACTGGTTGTTCTTTTGCTATACATTTAACTTACTAATACTCACTGATGAGGCAATACTAGTGGCACAAAATACTACTATTTAAAGTATGCTTAAAAAGAGAAGCAGCAGTACACATGCTTTCCCTAGAAATATCTGCCGACAATTACATTAACGTTTGGCAGATGCTTAAAGATAGATATAGTAACCAGAGAGTTATTATCCAAAAGCACATAAATGCAATATTGCAGAGTTTCCTTGTGCAACGAAATTTAATTATGAGTTGCCGTATGCAACGAAATTAAATTAAGAATTGCCGTGTGTAACGAAGTTAAACTATGAGTTGCCGTAGTGCAATGAACGAAAATGTTGTTAACACTCTAATATTGAACAAATTATGCAAACAATAAAAAATGATTTATTGAAATATGACATAGCAAAAAAATACTTGAACAAAAGACTTTTGTCAAAATAAAAAATTAAAATAATGACTTCTAATAGGTACCTACTAATGGCACCTTTTGCTTCAATAACACCCATAATTCGTATTGGCAGAGATTTAACAAGTTATTTGCAATCTTGCACAAAAAACGATTTTCTGTTTATGTAGAATACAAAAAGATAAGTTTCTCTTTTATTGAAAACCGATTTTATATTCTTTCACAAACATATATGACTCCTTTAGTATATACTTCAGAACACTTTTCCGTGTTTTCTTTTTAACTGAAAAGTCTTTCAAACTGTAATTACTCTCAAAAAATTAAGTGTCCGAATATATAACCATATGTTAAACAAAATACGAGCCTTAACAGCCGTTGAGGTTCGGAGGAGTGACAGCGTCAGTCCGATTTAGACTACTTAATGACAAGTCATCCACCTCTTTAACAAACTCTACTGATACCACGTTATCCACTCTTTTATCAAATTTTAGTCATTAATGTTGAATTTCAGTAACATTAAACTTGTTGACATGACCTTTGTGCTATCTGGAGAACACAGAGACTGGTGTTTAGGATGTGCGATACATCATAAACTTTTAAACAAATTTTAGGAAATGGAAAACGTTGCATGTTCAAAAAAAGGATAGAATCGTTTTAATTATTTTCCGATGATGCATATTTTTTTGTGAAACTGGTTCAGTGAACAAATTGAATTTTCCAAAAGCTCAACAAATTGTGGGAGAAATTGATTATAAGCATCGATAAATGTATGAGAAGGTATATGGGTCGACACACTGTTGGCTCCCATTTTTTCCAGAGAAATCTACTTAGATTTTATGCAGAACCACTTGCCAGGTGTGCTAGCCCATCTTCTTGTGAAAATAAAACGACAAATATGGTTGTAGGAGGGTACACCATCGCGCTGCTCATACAGGGCAGGAAATTATTTCAATCGAATTTTGGCAACTAGCATCATTAAAGCTAATTGCCTAAAACTTTGGACACACCGATCGTATAATATATTTATTCAAATGGAACAGAATCATACACTGAAACTAAATTCCTTTGAGTCGGTAGGTGGGAAATTCATTTCTTAGACACCTGTATTAATCTAAATATTTGCGACATTATTTGTACTACATAGTTTCAAATTGGGCAATAAAGAAAGTGTGCTGCTAAAATTTGTGTAAAGCTTTGGAACCAGATGACATAAAAATGTACATTGTAAAGGCGGTTTACAAAATTTTACTAGGGTGATTTCAGCCTGAAATAGTCTGATCGAGGGAGAACATCCGTTTGCAGCCACTCATCAACTTGCGCAAAAGATGGGGGTAGTTCCGTTAACAGTAGTGAGGCGCATGTTCCATCGAACTTGTGCCGTATTCCCGATAACTTCCATAAGAATTGTATGATCGTCTAATAACTGATGATGCAATGTGCAACAGCTTATGTACTCCAATATCATACGAAAAAGAACCTATTGTAGATCAACTCCAACCATCCCAACATCGCCACTAATCACCAAAGCGTGTGCTGCATATATGACAAGAAGAAGAAGAAGAAATAGAAATTGAGGGAATTAAATTGGAATGTTCCGAATTTTCCACTATATTTACCCAATATTTCATTTGCCAAGGCAACAATATTTTCGCCCACAAGATATCTGATTGCAAATTGTATTAATCACTGATGACAATGATACCAGGTCATAGAGAATTGTGGTAAATGCATTGATAATTAGCATAAATTGTCTTTTTAATGTTTAGCTGTTTGTAAAAGAATTCGCATTAATTTCCGATTAACGTCATTGTAATCGTCGAACATTCCTAACAAATATTGTTTGATGATTTAATATATTGCGCCATAAATCAGTGATTTCTGGTTCACGTATGCGGTATAAAATACATCTACCTATATAAACAAATCTCTTTATTTTAGCCAATATCGATATAAAGAAAATATAACATACGATGAAGAAACAGATACGTATAAGTATAGACAGCGTCTCACCTTCGAATTCGATGAAGAACTGAGTGCATTAAGTGAAGATACGTCAATCACAATTTTAAATGTACCATTGCAGGTAATAAATATTTATATCAAATATGCAGCATTGTGGGCAACCAACAAAAAGCTTGACTTAATTAACGATTACAAGAATTGTCATATAATACATATAAGCAATGCCTCCATCTTTGAGAAAGTTTATACCGCTGATATTGTTAATTTTTTTGGTTTTCCTATTCCATCTTTAAATTCTTCCTTGGTTTCACCACCCCTTGTGTTTAACCATTTTAACTCTCCTTTCTTATTTCTTACTTTTTATTGAATTATTTTGTCTAAGTCTGCTGATGATATTTGTTAATTAAATTAAACAACATTTCGTGTAATTAGTTGCAAAATATTTTGCTCTCTCTTTCTTACATACATGTTCGTATTCAAGTTTTCCATTTTGCGTTTGTTAAAATTGTTACTACCGCCATTCGTTCCTTTTTGATTTATATTTGGTTGTTCATTTTTTCTTTGGTATGTCTTCCAATTCATCAACGTTATTATTTAATTCCAAATAATTTTTCTTTTCCTTGCTCAATCGTTTTCTTGTATTCGAGATTTTATGAAGGTAATTGTAAGCATCTTACTACTTTTCGGGCAGTGTTTGCCAGTCATCCGAATCAACCACTAGTCGAGCTTGAAACCGAAAATAACTTCTAAGGAGCTGCTCATTCCATCCATTCTCTGCTACAACTTATTTCTAATGTTTCCAGAAATTATCATCCTTAGTATTGGTTCCTGTTTTAATTCCCCTTTAATTTTTTCATTTCTGATTCTACTCATTTTTGTTTTTCCAGATATTTTTCTCATTTAGTTCCGCTACATTTAAGCTGCTTTCATGTTTTATTGGTTGTGCCTAAGTTTCGCTGGTATAGGTTAGTGTTGAGACTGCGATGGAATGATATTTTATTTACATGTTATCATTTTGTAAATTTCTTACTTTCCCAGTATCTTTTTGTTCAATACGTAATATATTTTATTATCTATTATGACTATCTCTTCATCGTTCATTCTAAGTACTCTACATCTAATGTATACACATATATGGATAAGATGTTATCCTTTTATTGCGTTTTTTCTATCACTTGGTTAATGAGAAACAACAAATTCAACAAATTCATTCAAAGAGAATGTATTTCATAACGGTATTTAAAGCCATTTTCGTAACTACATCATCGGTAAAATTCATTCCGTATACACAAAACATTTGTTTATATCTTGATGACTAGTAACACAATAACTACAAAGATTTATTGAGTTATAGGATGTACACTAAATTGTTTATATTCACTATTTTTATGCCCACTTGCATGCATATGAATAGTATAAACCCGTAACTATCAAAATAATCTTAATTGAAACTCTTACAATTTTGTTGTTAAAATAACTCCTAAAGTAACCACTCGGTTTTCTTTTTTATGCATATGTATTATTTCATATAATAATCTTTTTGTGATCATTTTCTCTTTTAATATAGTTGTATTGTCAATATCCAAGCAATGGCTGCAATAAAAAAACATTGGATGCATTAATATGTTCTGTATAATATTAAGTGCATTTTGCGCCTTCATTTTACTAAATTACACTGTGATTTGGTAATTCTTGAAGTATTTAATTATTTATATATTATAGGGCATATTTCTTACTGTGGAAGGCGGCTCCACTGTGACGATTATCAATGGGCTTTGGAGATATTTGTTTAGAGATACCTATTTTACTACTATGCCTGCGAAGACTTTCTTTTTGAAGGATATCAATTTTGTGTAGCTGCTACACTGACAATAATTGAACAAATGATTTGCAACCAAATTAAACCATTGCTAGATGGCTCTAAGACGATGATTTACGATTCCGACAAAATTGAATTTGCACTTTTTGCATATGTGAGTACATATATTCCAATTTATGAAATAATGTATCATTTGCGCCTTACTATTCACGGATTGCCTTTCCATAACGCAATATAGGAACCATAAATTGCAACCCAATACGGTGTACTGGCTAATACAAGATAGATAGACAAAATCTATTAAGGCTTGTAAATTAAATATAATACTTTTTTATAGGGCTGTCAAGTAAAATAAGCACATTTGAAAAAGTACTTTTGATTTACACCCATATTTATACCGTTACATGCATTAATATTATATTTGTAGTTTATCAATAAAATTCTACCTATTAAAACAAACACACATAAAAATAAACAATAATACCTTAAAACTAGACTAACCTAGTTATATAAAAGATTGCTGGCGCGTATTGGAGTCAGATTCAGATTCGTATTCAGAAGATGCCTCAACTGTATACACTCCATTACTACTAGTATTTAAAAATAGTAAACTATTTTAGAAAGCTAGTGTATGGCGGATAATTTCCTTTTCATTTAAATCACTATTGAATACAAAATTTCTTGTAGATAGATAATTTCATATAATAAATCAGGTCTTGCATCTCAATGCATGTAAGAACATAAAATTCTTTGTCAAACATAAGCATAATTACTCTATAATGTCTCGTTGAGTTTGAACGAGGATCTGGCCATCC
This sequence comes from Chrysina gloriosa, assembly GCA_038088585.1. NCBI lineage: Eukaryota > Metazoa > Arthropoda > Insecta > Coleoptera > Scarabaeidae > Chrysina > Chrysina gloriosa. The sequence continues at coordinate 72,738,434 of CM076087.1, forward strand.
ACAAACCATATCATTATTTGTCGCATTTAATTTCAGCGGTACAAAAGAAAACAAATATTCATCATCATTCTCAATGTTAGAGAACTTTTGCTTATGTTTACTGTGTCCTGACGATCCTGTCCGTCACAGCTCCATTTACTAATTAAATTAAAACTATTGACATTACTTTCTAAAAGGCACGTAAAAACTGTATCTTGAGCCATTATAAGACCTTTTACACTGTGAGATTGAAAATAGATAATAAATTTGTACTAACAGTAGATTCTATTATATCAATCCTATCACTTTCTGGACTGCAAGTACTTTTAGCCTTTTGAATACTATAATACAATGGATATGTGTATATAATGTCCTATATCCATTGCACGTTTTCGTGTTAGTTTATACGAATGTTTGATATGCTAAGAATCCACAAATAGTGGTGAGGCTTTCTCTACCGAATACGCTCGTTTTTTTTTGTCAAAAGAATTACACTCTTTTGTCAGATAAACGTACAACTACTTTAGCAGCATACATGTTCACTCTCAGTACTCAAATCTAATAAATTTTGCCTTCTCCTCTCTTAGAACTTGTTTCGTCAAAATCATTCATAAGTCTATCGAGTGCAGTAGCTAGTGATGGTATTGGTTGACCATCAGTAAACTGTATAGCAAACGTCATCACCAGAGATCCATTCTTCAAACTATTTTAGAAAAACCTTTATCTTTCTTTGGATCCTTCTCAACAATCACTAATTTTGGAGGAAATCTGGCTGATGATAGGATTTTTTACTAGCATCTGTAAAGTTTGTTATGTGGTTCTGAAAATTGAATATTTTTATTAGTTTCCCAAAAAACGCAATATATATATATATGTATATCATATTTATGTTACATTAAAAAGAACTGTGGAATCTAATTGAAAAGAATAAGTCAACGTCAACAAAGATAAGGAGAAATCACTTAGGATACTACGTAAATAAAAATTTAGTAAAGCAAGTAAATTTAAGGTGATATACATCTATTAAAATAACAAATTCGCACCAAGTAACTATGATAAAATAATGTACCCATACCTCTAGTAAATGAAGTTATTCTTCAAATAATTACTTCACTAATATACAAAATGTTATTTGATTGAATGCAAAAATTGCATTAATTCTATTAGAGAATTTTTATACCTTGACTTTGTTTATTCATAACTTACGCTAGGAATGCAGTAATTCTTGGAATTTGCCGATATTACTGTTCCCTAATTATTCTCCACTAGCAGTTTTGTCAAATCAGTTGACTTTTGTCTACTTGGCTTATATGCGGCGGTCCAGTGTTCGCAATTCATCTTCTCCCAATTTGTTATATATTTATGTTGTCACTGCCAGGTTACATAAGAAATGAATAAAGAATTATAAATACGAAAATAAATTCTAAGCTGAATTACCAAAACGTGACTTTATAACCAGTTCTAAACTGCCACCTTCCTTGGCTAAACAATAACCAATAACTAAAACTCCCGCCTCACTCTTTAGAAGATTGTAGGCTATCATAATCGCGAAATTTCTTGAAAGATTTATCTGCAACTGTTGCAGGCTGCCCGCTGTTTCAATCGCAAAGGCTGAAATGGGGTGATCTATGTGGCGATTTTATCATACCTTTTCTGATAATAACACGATCTGAAAGGTGTTTTGTAAGAACTTCATTACTAATCTGGTGTTATGCGAGGGACAATCATTTTGTTATAATTTGAGTTCGCAGCAAATCCAAATATCTCGCTTCATTCAAATTATCGTTAATAATAAATGGCCTTATAATGTTGTCACCTACGATACCCATCCAAATGTTAAGTTCTTCGGGGTACTGAGTTCTGCATTACGGGACAGCACTTGATTTTCCTCAAACCAATATTGCGTGGTTGCAGAATTATGATGGGCATGACGTGAAAAAATGGCTCGTCTGGAAGCAGATTATTTTAAATAAAATATTCATCTCGCTGAGTCTTTTCTTTCTTTGCAAAATAGCCCTCGCGTCATAACAGCAATCAGAAACAAGAACCACTATCCAACCTAGTCGTTAACATATAATGTTATATATCATTATATATAATAATGATATGTGTTGATGTACTACTAACGACCATTCCTTTCCAAATAATATATAGGTAGTATGGTAGTCGAGTAGTAGCGACATAGAAATTGCACAACCTAGAAGACGTTGGGATTTTTTAATTCCAGAAACATTAAATTATTACCCAGTAAATAAATGATTAAAGTAGAAAGAATAATATAAAACAGATTTTTATTTTTCATTCGATAACAGATCGTGATATCTAATATCGCAAAGTGCATCGACTTCGGTTTGATCTTTTGAATCCCACGCAATCTCTTCAAAATAGTTCAACGAAGTCCTTGCAGTATGTTTTGTTGAAACAAAGTGTTCTACGGCGTTTAAAGAAATTACGCTACTTCCTAAATGTATCGCTGGGCGGGCAAATTACCTTGAATAAAAAATTAAATATACCTACTACTACTATTTTGTACCAGCCTCTTTGTACATGTATACAGATCGGAAAAAATCTTTCTAGGAGAGGTTGCTAGTTTGTACAACATAATAATAATAACTGAACTACCCAAAAAAATTTTTGTACATGTACAAAGACGTTAAAAAAATCTTTGTACGGAGCCAAAAATCTTTGTCTCGTACAAAAAAAAACAGTGCCTACTACCATATATAGAGCCCCATACCATTCTTTTCTTCTTCGTCTAACCTTCATATGATCGTTATGCATTCCATGAATATGGATTCATCACTGCTGGCAACATAATGCCATCCCATGTTCTACTGTAATCTATGAAGGTGATACCAAGGACTGTGGTGTAATTTAGTGAGACTGTATCACACCGGTAAACTCCTCACCACACAATTGTTTTATAATAATAAAATCGCTGCTCATGGCAAGTATTATCACAACCGTATAAACTAAAGTTCAGCCTCGAAGTAGCGAAACACGTGTCACCGATTTTATTATTATAAAACAATTGTGTGGTGAGAATTTTACCAATGTGATATAGTGCCAACTGTGATCTCTCTCGTTATTACCTTAAACATTATTGCTAAACTAAATGTGGTTAGTTGAAACGAAAACTAAAAGATGTAATTCTGAGATAAACAGTACGCATAAATGCTGGACGTTCTGTATCTTCAAACCACTCGTCGGCAGTAGACCTGGTTGTCAAAAAACAGCCTGACAACCAGCAGTTTTAAGAGGCGATCTGGATTTCTTTTGTTTTTGCTCGAGTGTGTCTACAGCGACGTTCTTATCCTTCTTCAAATCACCCGCGACAAAGTTTAAATATTAGCATATTTTCTGTTTAACCATTTTGCAATTTTTATGAATAAAAAACCGTCTTCGCTCAAATGAATAATTCGACTTATTTTGAAATCGCTCACTCGACTATAATTAATAATATAAGCGTAACACATTAAATAAAACTAACAGACAAAAGAATCTAAATTAATTCACGACTGACAATGCAATGTTACTTCAAAATTATTAGGTTAAAGATCACTTACAAGGGAAAATCCCGAATCCGAAAATTAAAAAATTATGAAAGTTTGGGCACATGTAGATCATATATAGGTATGTACTGCGAAATTTTTGCTGCGGAGAAACACTCTGAGTGGGTGAAAGAAATTTTGGAAATGGAAAATTTTGCATTCTGCAGATGCGCATAACTCACTAACGATAAGAGATACAGAAAAAGTTTTAAGACAAAAATTGTTTGTTTTACTAAACAGAGAAGAACAGATACTTTTAAATATATTTTTACAGCTAAACATGACAGACCTGTAGTTGTAGTGTTGGATTCAATTTTAAAAACTAACAAAAAAATAATTACTTCATACATTGTGCATTATTTTGCATTAGAGTTTGCAATAATATACCAGCATTATCCTATCGATTTTACTATATGTTAAAATGCTTACCAGTATAATTTTTGTTTATATTTAAAAATAGAATGGATTATTTTGCATGGTGATGAAACTCCTCAAAGAAAAAAAAAAACACAGGAATTTGTTACGTCATGCACATCGTACGATGGCATGACTACCACATATAGAACAACGAGGAGGTGCACAAAATCTTGTTGTGTGAAAGCAAAAGTTACTGGATTTTCAAATTCATTCGGTCTTTGGTCAACGTATCCGCTTTTAGACCAAGCGTAAGCAAATAGGTCGTAATATTTTGGCGCCGAAAGTTGATTATGGATAGGAGGTCGTAATTTTATAATATTATTGCGTTCATGTAACACAATATCGCAACCATACAGTAGTACAAGGTCAGAAAAATTTCAAGTTCTTCCATATGCGAAAACCATGTACATCAAGAGGTTGTATCATTGATGTAATTTCCTTCGGGATCGTTAATATTTTCACATATTTCTTGAATGTTATACTGGTTTGTAATGTAGCAGGACAGTAGGCGGTCCAAGAGTTTAATAACAACATGCTGTTCCACATTTGGCAAATACATATCGGTTAACCATTGCTGAAATAGTTCCTTTGTTAACTTTCCAGATGTAGATGCTGTTGAATGATGAACATTCCACGGTCGAAACAAAGGGGCCCATTATTATTATTGGCAACTTTGAACGTTACCAGCAGTAAACAAATTACATTTTAATACTTACATATGACGACCATTTTCAACACTACAGATCTGCTATATAACCAACCAATAACTATTATTAATTTAAATTTTTATGAGTTATATACATATTTCTTGCTTATATCATTCGGCTTATTTCGATTACAAAAACATGTTTACTGTTTACTGGTCTAATTTAGCTTCCTTCGATAACCTACAACTTTTATATAAGAAATAATCTAATCTAATGAAAAATACAGTACATATTTTTTCCTGTGCTTGATAAACGTTATCCAAACAATCAATTTTTGTCTTAAAACTTTTTCTCTATCTTCTAACGTTAGCAAGTTATGCGAATCGGCAGAATTCAAAATTTTTCCATTGCCAAAATTTTTTCAACCACTCAGAGTATTTTATGTCATCTACATATTCCCAAAGTTTCATATTTTTTGGAATTTCCGGGTATGGGATCTTCCCTTGTTAGTATTCAAAATGTAAACCTAGATAACGGCCAAATGCTTACTAAAGTAGTCCCAGAAGTAGTTGTTCTTGTGTGAAAAAATTAGTATGGTCGAATGTACTAACCTTGTAAACTTTAAGTTGTAAGTTCGAAAACGCTAGTTGAAGACTGTGAATTAATCCAGCAAGAAAGCCGAGTTTTTGCGTCAGTTCATAACCATGATGAAACATGGATGCATCACCTCAGACGAAAGTACAATAGAAAATAATGGACTGGAAGGAGGGAATCGGCCCCGAAAAAGGCGAAGACAGTTCCATCTGCTGGAATGATCATGCTGTCAGTTTTTTGGAATTCGCGCGAGATAATTTTCATTGATGATCTTAAAAAAGGAAAGACAATCAACGACAAGTATTATGAGAAATTATTAGAGCGTTTTAGTCATAAAATCAAGAAAATCCGGCCGCATTTGACGAAAAAGAAAATGAAGAGGTGAAGCCTGCGGTCGATGACTATTTTGAGGAGCTTGATAGTCCTCAAAATAAATAGAATATCGGAGCTATTGATCATCATTGGAAAAGATGTATCGAGTTAAAAGGAGACTATGTTGAGAAATAAAGATATGTTTTCTCAATTTTTTGAGCGTTCTTTGTTAGGTACTTCTGGGACTACCCACGTACATACCCAAAAATCATAATGTCAACTGCAATCATTGTGTGTGTGTTACTTTTTTGTGACGCCGTAAATATCACTTTGGCAACTAACACTAAGTAATTGCGATATGTCTAAGTATTGTAAATGTGAAATCTATATTGTTGTTTGGTAATTATTAAGGAATATTATTACATCAACTTATTTTTTCGAAGAAAAAATCTATTATTTTTTAAACCCAAAATTCATATTTTTCTAATCGTATTAGGTGTAGATGATAACAAGAATTCATCAAAGGATTTTGGTGATTTATTTTGGTACGTTATTTTTTTAATAATAATGAAAGAAATGCTAATTTAGTGAACAAAAATAATCAGCATTACGCCTTAATCACTGTTTGTTTTATAACAACTAGTATAGAATGTCAAAAGCATTTAATTCGTATTAAAATTAGCCAAATCACGATAAATAACTGCACATGAACTGTCTCATTAACATGTTTTATTTTTAGAAAAATGATAGCAACGATGGAGAGTACGAAATATTGGGGGAAATAATGATGTTAACACACTTGGTGCAATAGTCTCCTGGGAAGACCAGGAATATTTATCCACCTGGATCAATAACCAGTCCACATGTAACCAAATTAGAGGAAGAGATGGATCTATCTACCCTCCTTTTAATAATGAGAGCAGTAATTTTGACATATTTAGCACGGATATATGCAGAATACTAAACTTGAAAATAACAAATATTACCAGCTATGAAGATATAGACGGAATAGTTGCCGCCTTAGACATAGATGAAATGAGAAACGATGGAGATAAAGATTGTTACTGTATTAAACAAACTAAAAATCTAAATGGTGATTTGGAATGCCTGCCTATTGGATTTGCTGATATGCAATCATGTATCAGTAAGTGAAAACGATATCGGTGAAGATATGTTTATGCTCTTAGTAGTTTGTGAAACTTATTTTTAATCGACATAAAAAATAGTTACTAATCATCGATAAGCATCTTTCCAAAATCAACAACATTTACTATTTTACCATTCGTTTGTACATATATAAAGTACCAATTGGGGCAGTAGTCGAGAGCTCAGCTTAGTTGTTTTTTCCATCTTTGTCTGGTTCAAGTTCTATTTATCTAATAATATTGCCTGATTTAGCGCTTAAAAGTATTATGGCTATGTAGTCCTCACATTTGCTTGATGCCCCTTGCGGACATTTTCATTATTTTTTCTGTTTCGATTTCTTTGACACATCTGATTGCATTTGTAGCAATTCTGCTAACTAATTTTGGCTTTATGAAATCTATGGTTAAGATTCTTACTGCATTATTTTTCAGTCTGTGTTTATAATTTCTTCAACATTTGCTCTTAACTCCTGTACTTTATGTTTTGATATATATCTTTTATGTTTTATACATTTTTTCCAGTAAAATATCTTCCGAGTATTACCGTAATCGTCGTAAAACATGTGACACTTCCTAGCTACCAACTTCTACAATTCACATAAGAATGCAGTAAATAGCGTTCTGAGCCGAGGTACAATCAAAATATGACAAACTCTTCGGATTAGTAAAATTGTGTTACACAAAGTGATATCCATCAAATATTGTCAGATACTCTTTCTGTAATTTGGGTGGCGTTATTAGCCAATCAGATTTCACAATTAACTCTATCAATTCCCACAATGCATTCTTGCTTCCTTACGTCTTCCTTAAGTCTTGAAATAAACGTCGTGTTTTACGAAAGGACAACGACCCTAACAGCTTACATTAATTATTATCTATTTATTTTATTATATTACATTTTTGCAGTTTCCTTGTCTATATTTTAAAATTATTTAGGTGCACCTGTAATATCATCTTATCCACATATGCTCTGGGCCAATGAGGCATATAGAAATACTGTGCAGGGTCTCAAACCCATTCCAGAGAAACATCAAACGTTCGTAGTTCTAGAACCGGTAAGTAATTTACTACTGCATATTCATTTTCCCTTTTAAATCACATTTTAGAACACTGGTACACCACTGCAAGGCGCCAGAAGATTACAGTTTAATATGATCATTAGGCCAATAGCAGGAATTGATGTTACAAATAAAATTACACCTGCTGTTTTTCCAATTGTGTGGGTGGAAGAGGTATTATATCTGTTTTTTCTTAATACCACATATCATCATCATCATCATTATTATCTTTTACGCTTTCTACCTTTCGGTGTAAGCGTAGCATTACCATATATGTATGTATACTAAAAATAATTAGCTGGAAGTATATATTAGAAGTACCTTCTACTTTTTGTATAATTGGCCCTATTAAATCAATATACTGCTTATACAATATGTGTGCCGAGAAAGTGCAACATATCAATTTATCAAATTATATACAATTAATTGCACAAGAAATTAAGTTATACAGGGTTGCCCACCACCAGCGCCTCGGACTGTAGCTCCCAAACTAATAATTTTTTAAAATCTTTTTTGATGGGATGGTGTACGTTTATAATGGCCATAATTAGAAAATATTGTCGTTTATACAGGCTGCTCCAACAAAGCGCTAAGTATCAAAGTTATGTTTTTTTAAATGGAACAATATACATTTTTTACTTTTTTCGAATTGTATAGGAAAAATGAAGGTAAGTTACTTCGATGTTCCATATACCTATCGTTAGCCGTTTTCGAAGTATTTGAGGCTTTCGAAAAAGTAAGATGTTTTGAAAATGGACATAACAGACAAACTAATTGAAATTTTCAAATCATATTTTTAGCCTCGATTTGGTATATCTTGCGCTACTTATTTTCAGGTATGTAATTTTACAATAATGTACAGGGTGATTCCATAGACCGGCTTTATTTGTCTCAACTTTAATAGTGTATAACTTTGTTATTTCAAATGGAACATCCTGTATATTTTCAGACTCGGAGAAAGGTTTTTCAATTCCTACCCAAACTGTATTAGGTTTCCCTGTACCTATCTCTTGTGATTTCGGAGATATTTGAAGATATTTTAAATTTTACCTAGATTGAAATTAAATCGAAGCTGCTGAATATGGAAATGTGATTGTTTTTTATTTCAACGATCTGAAAAAGTTGCTAATGAAACACATATGCCTTTAAATGATAAGTATTATAATAAATGTTCTACATGATCGCCATTTTCCTTTATGCATATTCTAATTTTCTCTTCAAACGATCTTCTGACCCTTCTTAACATTTCCGGGGTAATGGTAGCAAATGCATTTGTTATTCTGATTTTCATATCATCCGGCGTAGTTGGTGTCGAATTGTACACAATACTTTTTACATATCCCCATAAGAAAAAATCTATGCAAGTTAAATCAGGTGACCTGGGTGGCCATTTGCAGGGTCCTTGTCTCCCAATCCACTTATTTGGGAACATTAAATTTAAACAGTTTCTAACATCTACGTGGAAATGTGCAGGGGTCCCGTCTAACTGCAGCCACATTTTGCCTCTTGTAAATAAGGGAACATCTTCTAAAAGAGTCCAGAAATCTCCTTGTAAAAATTGTAAAAAATGGTGCCCATTCAATCGTTCTTCGAAAAATAAGGTCCAATAACATAGTCACCAATAATTCCCGCATAGACGTTTAAACTCCAGCGATTTTGGTGATCAACAGTCTTAAATATGTGTGGATTTTCTGTATCATAATAATGAACATTATGTCTACCTACTAATCCATTATTATGGAAGGTAGATTCATCAGTGAATAAAATGTGTCATCAGAAAGTTTTATCATTTGTGGTTATCCGGTCGATCATATCAAATAATCGAATTAGAAAATATTAAAAATCTCAGACAGTAAAAACGAGCAATTTTGGCTCCGAAGAATGATGATGTCAACAAAATGAACCATCAAATTTAATTGAAGTTACCTGGTGAAGTTGTCACGTAAAAATTTATTGACACAGTTATAGCTAAGGAACGAGCTGTCAACTTTCCAATAGAGTTTCTTAACTCTTTGGAACCATCTGGAATGCTACCACACATCTTAACTTTAAAAGTTAGTTCATCGTTGATGCTCATTCGTAACTCAGATCCACCGAAATTGCTGTTAAAAAACTATCGCCGAATTTAATCGAAGTCACAATCATCAGCGGCAAATGTAAAGGAGAAGAGGTGCTGATACCACGAATTGCAATGATTTCAACCGATTTGCCCTTCGATTTCTAGCGATTACAGTTTCCAGTGCGTCTGGCTGTCGCCATAACCATCAACAAGACTCAAGACCAATCGCTAAGCGTTGCTGGTTTGAACTTAGAAAATTCCTGTTTTTCGCACGGCCAATTATATGTTGCTTGCTCCAGAGTTGGAACGCCGAAAAATCTCTATGTTTACACACCTACGGAAAAAATCAAAATATTGTATATGCGCTAGCATTAAAATAAAAAGTTTATTCAATTTTTTCCCAACAAATAAAGAAAATGTATTTCTTTTTTAACGCAGTAGCACACGCCGGGTAATGGCCGGGTATCTGCTAGTCTGTATATATAAAAATGGATCGTGGTTTGTTCGGATGCTTAAAACTTGAAAACGACTGGACTAAATTAAATACTTTCTTCTGCGGGTTTGTTCGTAATTGCTACGTGAAGGTATAGGAAAAAGGAATACTATTGAAACATTTAAAAAATCAAAAAAGAATAGAGATTAAACAAATTGACGTTTGGTGTGTTAGGTTATGACAGTTGTCGTGGTGCGTGCAAAGACAATTAAGGTTATGACATTTGTGATTGTGCGCGCATGAATAATTGTTATGTCATAATAGAAGCAAAGTCAGCAATATCCATCACAGTGTTATTTACAATGCCGCGAGCCGGAAGATCGAATCCTTCACAACGAAGTCGTAATGCAATTAGACTGCAGAATATTGCGAATCAATCCACTGCAGATGAAGAAGAAATCGCACGAGAAAAGGGTGCCATGTTAGAACGGCCCGACTTCGTGCTTCACATACACAAGAACAAAGAATACGTGAAACGGCTCGATTGACAATGAGAAATCGTCGAGCAGAACACAGAAATCAACAACGTCGAGCTGCAAAAAGAAATGCTTCAAGTGTTAATTTGAATCGAGGAGCATTTCAATACGATTCCGCAATTGACTACAACTCGTACCCTTTCGTTAGAATTAGCCCTATGGAGGTTGTGTGCGTCCATTGCGGTGTATTGAAGTTCGCTGGAGAAACGTCTGGATTGTGCTGTCTCAGTGGAAAGGTTAAACTGCCATTGTTGCCTCCGCCACTTGAGCCATTAGATTCAATGCTTCATGGCGAAGCTCTAGAATCAGATATTTTCTTTCGAACGCTTAAAGGTACAACGCATGTTTCCAAATGACTTCATTTGGAGCAAATATTATTGAAGAATGCGGATTCAGTCCGACATTCAAGGTAATGTTTGTTAATAAGAGAGTAACCTTTATTTTTGGTAATCATAAATCACTAATTATCACTTGCCTTTCGACTATACAGACTATATAGAATTGGATCATTGTGGCGGGTTGAAGAAGCACAGTATAAAATTGTTACAAATTTACTTCATGGCCAATATGAAGGACCAACTTGATCGGCGTCAAACGACCAATAACGCAATGAAAACAGAAATTCCGCAAATTCTTTGCAGCAAATACTTTATGAACATCATGCATTGATTCGGTTGTTCAAAACTGCGTTGGATCACATGCGAAGTGATGACTATAAAGTCGTGATCACAGCAAATAAACGCCCCGCTACAGTATATCACAAGGTGCTTCAATGAAGATAATCGACACGAGTGCAACCCATTCAGCAAATAGTTTAACAGAAAGTTGTGCTACAACGATACTCGAATCATTTGGGTTACATTCAGTAAAGCAAATGCTTTCCTTCCACGTGAATTTGCTCCTTTTTGAACCTTTACTCAACTTAATTTTATCTTAATATAAACAAGTTAATAAAACTCAAGTAATAACTTAAGACAACATTTATTAATTCGGTGGTACGAAGTTCGCCGGGTCAGCTACAAGGGTCTATAAATTCGCAAAATTTTATTTAGATCGGTGAAACACATTTACCACTGTTTTCTTGTTAGTCCATGTATTTGTCTCAGCTTATCCAAAATATAACGTTAGACAAAAGTTATTAATTTCATAATCTAACAACTAGCGAGTATTTTGAAGTCAGAAACAGCTGATCAGATTAATTGGTTTAACTAATTGACCGAATTTGGATATTGGCAGTTATATTTAATAGGTAATATTTGCCTTTTAATTGGTGTATTTCTCGATGCGACACTACCACATCACTCACTCACTAAACTATAGTGCACAATTCCAATATTTGCATTATCTTCTTAGCTACTTCAGGTTACATATTGATTATTCGCAGCATTATATGTAGAATAATCCAGTTTATACAGCAAGTAGAAAAGGACATTTCAGTTGCGAAAAATACTTGGATTTTATGTTGCATGTATGTATATAATTGCGTATGGCCATCCATCTTTGTGAACATCTAAAAACACATTACCAATTACAAACGCAATACAAATATTAGGAATCATGTCTTAAAAATACTAGATTATTGAACTTCTTTCTCACCCGGTCTCTCTTGTTTGACAGCCAATCTGGATTTTTACCAAATACCTTATGCGAAAAGGCCATTTACAAGAGCATAAACGCAGTTATGAATTCGGTTGATAGTGATCTGAGGATGGTTGGCATATATTTCGACCTGAGTAAAGCGTTGGACACGATAAACAATGCAATACTTTTTGAGAAATTGAATAAATATGGGATCCGTGGTGTTGGTCTTGGTGTACTGATATAATATTTGAGTGAGATATATCTGAGCCTCAAAAATGCTGACGGACGTTTTGTGGTTTCTGAGTAGGTCGAAATGGAATGGGTGTGCCTCGGGGCTCGATTCTGAGACTATTTCTGTTTCTTATATATGTTAATGAAAATATGTTGGGCCGGATGCTCTGGTTCTCTCACAGCAAGCGCTCACACCAACGCTCTAGCTGACTTGTCATCCTTGGCATCGGCGATGGTAAAACGCATGGACGAGTGGTGTGAGATGAATTGGCTGAGCATAAACTATGAAAAAAACAAATTAATTCCTTTTGGTTCAGTTGTTGAAGAATCGTTGTATGTGCCAATTCAAGGTAGATCGATTCCTGAAAGTATGTCGGTCAAGTTCCTGGGTCTTACGATCGATAAAGGGATTAAATTTGAAGAACACATCCGAAATTTGTCAAAGAACGTAAATAAGTCGGTTTTTGCCATTTACCATCTTCGCCAGGTCGTCTCCCTTGATTCGTTGAGGACTTACTATTGCGCCTGTGTTCAGTCCTTGTTCGCATATGGTATCTTGTTTTGCGGATCATCGCCGGGTATGTCTAAATTATTTATAATTCAGAAGCGGATAGTGAGATTCATGTTCGCTCTATCAGTCAAGCTAGTCACCCTAAGACACTTCACAGCAGTATACAAGAGCGCATGTTACTACAAAGCTATTACTGTATATAATGCTTTACCGAACTAGTTGAGAAACATGAATGATAGCAAAAGAAAATATTTGGCTAGTATTAAATCATCTATATACATATATAAAAATGGATCGCGGTTTGTGTTTGTTCGGATGCTTAAAACTTGAAAACGACTGAACCAAATGGGATACTTCCTTCTGCGGATTTGTTCGTAATTGCTACGTGAAGGTTTAGGAAAAGAGAAAACTATTAAAACGTTTGAAAAAATTAATAAAAAAAATAGAGATTAAGCCAACTGATGACATTTGATGGGTTAGGTTATGACAGCTGTGATGGTGCGCCCAAAGACAGTTAAGGTTATGACATTTGTGATTGTGCGCGCATGAATAATTGTTATCTCATAATAGAAGCAAAGTCGCGGAATTGTAAATAACACTGTGGTGGATGCGTTATTTACAATTCCGCGAGCGAGAAAATCGAATCTTTCATAACGAAGCCGTAATGCACTCCACTGCAGATGAAGAAGAAATCGCACGAGAAGAGGGCACCGTGTTAGTACGGCCCGACTTCGTGCTTCACAAACACAAGAACAAAGAGAGACCATACGTGAAACGGCTCGGTTGGCAATGAGAAATCGTCGAACAGAACACAGATCAACAACGTCGAGCTGCAAGAAAAATGTTTCAAGTGTTAATTTAAATCGAGGAGCGTTTCAATATGATTCCACAATTGACTACAGCTCGCACCCTTTCGTTAGAATTGGTTCTATGGAGGTTGTATGCGTCCATTGCGGTGGATTGAAGTTCGCTGGAGAAACGCCTGAATTGTGCTGTCTCAGTGGAAAAGTTAAATTGCCGTTGTTGCTTCCGCCACCTGTGCCATTGCATTCATTGCTTTATGGCAAAGCTCAAGAATTATGACATTTTCTTTCGAACGCTTATTTCAGAATGACTTCATTTCAAGCAAATATTATTGAAGAACGCGGATTCAGTCTGACATTTAAGGTGATATTTGTTAATAAGAGAGTAACCTTTACTTTTGGTAACCATAAATCACTAATTATCACTTCCTTTTCGACTATACAAATATAGGCCAAATTCACCATAGAATTGGATCATTGCAGCCGGTTGAAGACGCACAGCATAAAATTGTTACAAATTTACTTCATGGCCAATATGAAGGACCAACTTGATCGGCGTCAAACGACCAATAACGCAATGAAAAGAGAAATTCTTCAAGATTTGCAGCAAATACTTCATGAACATCATGTATTGATTCGGTTGTTCAAAACTGCGTTGGATCGAATGCGAAGTGATGACTATAAAGTCGTAATCACAGCAAATAAACGCCCCGCTACAGTATATCACAAGGTGCTTCAATGAAGATAATCGACACGAGTGCAACCCATTTAGCAAATAGTTTAACAGAAAGTTGTGCTACAACGATACGCGAATCATTTGGTTTACATTCAATAAAGCAAATGCCTTGCTCCCACGTGAATTTGCTCCTTTTTGAACTTTTATTCAACTTAATTAATTTTATCTTACTATAAACAAGTTAATAAAACTCAGGTAATAACTGAAGACAACATTTATTAATTCTAAGGCGGTACGAAGTTCGCTGGGTCAGCTAGTATCGATATACATATATATAAATGGATCGTGGTTTGTTCGGATGCTGAAAACGTGAAAACGACTGGACCAAATTGGATACTTCCTTCTGCGGATTTGTTTGTAATTGCTACGTGAAGGTTTAGGAAAAAATAAAACTATTAAAACATTTAAAAATTAAGAAAAAAAAATTAGAGATTAAGCAAATTGATGACGCTTGGTGGGCTAAGTTATGACAGTTGTCGTGGTGCGCGCAAAGACAATTAAGGTAATGACATTTGTGATTGTGCGCGCATGAATAATTGTTATGTCATATTAAAAGCAAAGTCAGCAATATCCATCACAGTCTTATTTACAATGCCGCGAGCGAGAATCTTTTACAACGAAGTCGTAATGCAATTAGACTGCGGAATATTGCGAATCAATCCACTACAAATGAAGAAGAAATCGCACGAGAGAAGGGCGCCGTGTTAGTACGCCCAACTTCGTGCTTCACAAACACAAAGAACAAAGAGAGGCCATATGTAGAACGGCTCGGTTGGCAATGAGAAATTGTCGAGGAGAACACAGAGATCAACAACGTCGAGCCGCAAGAAGAAATGCTTCAAGTATTAATTTGAATCGAGGAGCGTTTCAATACGATTCCGCAATTGACTACAGCTCGCACCCTTTCGTTAGAATTAGCTCTACGAAGGTTGTGTGCGTCCATTGCGCTGCATTGAAGTTCGCTGGACAAATGCCTGGACTGCGCTGTCTCAGTGGAAAGATTAAATTGCCATTGTTGCCTCCGCCACCCGAGTCGTTGCATTCATTGCTTCATGACGAAGCTCAAGCCGGTTGAAGACGCACAGCATAAAATTGTTACAAATTTACTTTATGGCCAATATGGAGGACCAACTTGATCGACGACAAACGATCAATGACGCAATGAAAAGAGACATTCTTTAAGATTTGCAGCAAATACTTCATGAACATCATGCATTGATTCGGTTGTTCAAAACTGCGTTGGATCGCATGCCAAGTGGTGGGTATAAAGTCGTGATCAGGGCAAATAAACGCCCCGCTGGAACATACGAACGACAATTCAACGCTCCGACAATAGATAAAATGGCAAAATATAATATATCACAAGGTGCTTCAATGAAGATAATCGACACGAGTGCAACCCATTCAGCAAATAGTTTAATAGAAACTTATGCTACAACGATACGCGAATCATTTGGTTTACATTCAATAAAGCACTCAATTAACTTAATTAATTTTATCTTAATATATATAAGTTAATAAAGCTCAGGTAATAACTTAAGACAACATTTATTAATTCTAAGGCGGTACGAATGCCGCCGGGTTTTACAGCACGAGCGATTACTTGTCGTCCTGAGTTATCTACGCGTTCCCTGTTTTCTTGTGCTTTTCAAATAATTTGGGGATTGTGTTATATGGCCTGGGTGGGAACTACACCTTACACCTTTTCACCCTTATTGTTTATGTATATATATATATATATATTGTTTGTAATTTTCCTTATATACTTATAATGTATCTGACGATGCACATGTTTGCTATGCAAATCGATTGCAAATAAATTTTATGATCATTATTATTATTATCACGTACTTACATGTTTAGTACTTTTGGGCAAGGTCTTTTCTACATAGATTAATGAGCGCGCCGAGGATGATATCCCCTTTATGTGTGCATTTCTTAATTTCTTGAAAATTAATGTAATATATTTACTTTTAGGGATTCAACTTACCAGACGATCTAATTCAAAAGCTGAAAGAGGATTACTTCAGCAAGATTCAAATGATAGCAACTATTGCATTTTCCCTAATTGGGGTTGGTGCTGGGTTAATAATAATATTCTTAGGATATTTTGCATTTAAATTAATATGGTAATTTACTTGTTATGCTTTTTGTTAGTTCTTAAGTTATTTTTGTATCAACACATCTATATGTTTATCATTGTGTAGATTATTGACTATTTCAGTTCTTCTAACTATATCTCCAACTAAATTTAACTAAGATTATCATTCTTATTATTATTATTATTATTTATATTACTATTATTATTATGTGAAATATTCCTCATAACTATTTATGTACAGTATATTTGTAGACTGAAAAAATAAATTTAATTAAGATTATTATTATTATTATTATTATTATTATTATTACTATTGTTACATGAAGTATTGCTCATAACCTAATTATGAAGATGTACATTTGTAGACTAATAAAAACTCGGGAAGGTTGATAAATTGCAAAATTTATAATATCATGTGAAAGCTTAAAATACAGGAAAGAATGGACGAATTCGTTCCGCTCGCTGCTTCGAACCGTATTGTCTGATTAGCGTTCGTCTCGTTAAACATTGTTTCTGTATAATTTTGATTGCGCCTATTTCTAACTTTTGCCTATTCATACCGTTGTTTCAGTGTTATTAATTACTTCTTTCAAGGTAAAGTACACATACAAAAGATAATATTGACAGATTTATAATTATTTGCGCAAATAGTTATTTAACGGGTGAGCACGTGCTTGCTCTATGTTGGTGCCTGAGATCGCATTTGTCGAGCTAAACTGTGCGCTACTAATTCCCTGAACGTGAAATGAGCGCAGCATTGGAAACTCATGGGGCTACTTTGCTGACGTGGGGCATAAAACCTTTTATCTCTCTTCTGGAAAATAATAGCAATGTATGATAGCGGTGCACTTAAACTAAACTGACAATTAAATTCAGCGGGCATAATTTACAAGATGAAATTCTGGTGAAATCAAGCAGATGTTCTAGTAGTAATATTATTAAAAGACGTTCACTAAGAAAATAGAGAAAGAAACACACGGCGATAAAGGTCGAAGCAAATTCAATCCTGTGAACGCACAACACACGCTCAGCTCACGCATGGCGGATTTTGTAAAGCTCAGTTGTGCTTACTTAACGTGACCATTTATTTTTTTTTTTCAACAAAAGGGACGCCTAAAAAATTGTAAAAATATACTTATTAGTATTATACTGCATTTTATTAAACAACGAGGACATAAAACTTTATACTAAACTAATAAGTAGGTAATATGCAAGAACTCATCCAACACTTTCGTATCTTGCTACTGCTAATAAATCCTTCGGGATTACCAAATCCACATTCTGCACTTCTTCCCACGTTGGTATCTTTCTCAAATTTTCCCATTCAAATACTTCTAGTTCTGAATTGAACTGATACAACTGCTCCAAATGTTCTTTACTTATTTTATAAAATTAAGCTGCCGCAGTTTTTACATTCTGCTCAACAGCAGCGTCAGATTCTTGTAATTTTACCAGTAGATTACGGGATTCGAGGCTGATATTTTCGAAAAATGATTTTAAAATATTTAGGCCCTTATCGATGCTAAAAAATAGTTTTTCATAGCGTGTAACATTTTCAAAACTCTCTCAAGCGCCGGCACCAACGCAAGCCACCTTGTTTTACTGTAGCCAAGCAATTTTTGATACTGTGTGTCAATGGAATCACGAAACCCTTTCAGAACTTCTGCTTCAACGCTGTAAATGTAGAAAAACGAATAATTCTCACAGTGATTCATTTGAAGTCAACAGTGCGAGTGATAGATTCATTTTTACGTAAACATTATTACTTCCAGTTCTTTCTTTCAAAATTGTACTTCGTATAATCGCCACAAAATGCTACAATTTTCTTAATTAAATCATTGCGAGATAATACGTTCTTCAAATAATCGACAATTATATCCGATGTTTCACCTGGCTGCTCACGAAACTTTAAAATCTTGAGTTTCACGGCTTCGTATAGCAAAAGATAGCGGATCAAAGCAGATAATAATTGTATCGAGCCGTGGTTTGAAGCATTCGTTAATAAAGTTATGCAGTGGGCTCCGCGTGGGTGATCTTTCAATTCAACCGTCGCCATATGTTCCAGCACATATACTACAATAGCCTGAAATTTTGTACGAGCACATCTAAATGTTCGTTTGAGCGAAAGCTGTGATTTTCTTGCACCGTGTGATACAGCTACACGCCATCCGTTGCAACTATATCCAAATCTTTGGAAGTCGGCAAGTCGGTTCTTTTAAAAAAATGCACCTGTTGCTAGAATGTACCGGAACTTCGTTTCACGGCCCTCTCACTTCGAATAATCGAGTCTTGAACAGTTTCGAAGTCATTGTTATCGCTGTGCCGTTAAAAACCATTAGATGGCGCTATCCTGTTACTCATCGTCGTTACATCGCGCCGTCATCAATCCAATCAAACGTCGGACGTAACTAATGAAGTATAAGGTTAACTGGAACGCTGACGTTACAGTGAAAAATGAGGCACTGCTGCTAGAAAAGGATTAACATACTTTAAGGTATCACTATCCTTGTTGTACTCATTCAAACATATGCAAGATAGTTGCACCTGGCGCGATAATCTGAAATAACGCCGCAGCAGGTAAAGCTACAATGAAAACGAATACAATGCAGATAAATATATAAATGACACCACGTAATGTATAAAAATTTATTCCATAAAACTATTAATTATTTACAAAATAACATAAGAAAATAGAGCATTTCTACAAACTATAGACATAACATATAGGTATACGTAAAATATGAAAAACCTACCTACTAACTACATGAATACATTGCTTTCTCTAATTACCTGTTGCAATAACAAACAAAAATTAAAAAACATTTAATTTAGCTATATACATATACAATATTTCATAATACTAATGCTACATGTGGTAGAATAAAACAATTTTGTGTAATTTATGTCTTATATTGGCTTTATCGCCTAATTTTGTAAAGTTTTTCTTCGCATACGTTTGAATTCTTACATTCCCATATGTACTGCCGACAAATTTTATGATCTTCTGAAATATCAACCGGATGTGAAGGATAGAATAATGTTTTTATCTCAGGTATGAATTGCTGTGCAACTAAATTTATAATCCTTTTTTAAAATAAGGGTCTTTGCATGTGTCCCGAAATAACACCCGCTCTGAAGACTTTCTCTGTAAATTTGACGACTTCGAAAATAACTATATCGTAAATATCTATATTGTTCAATTTTCAATGTTTATTTTTGAGATAACCAATATCGAGGTTAGATAATGGGCTGATAACTAATTAAAAAATAATTGCCCGTGACATTTGATATTTCCAAAAGGAGTCCATTCATTTTTACAAATATATGCACTATAGTGTTTAACTATTTTCACTATTAAACTATAAATATTGCTAAAAAACAAAATCCGAGTCTGATAGACACATAACAGTCAATGAGCGAGAAGAAGATAGAGATACCTTACATATATCTGCACTCTTCCAACACAAGCGGCACGTTTTTCGTTGCATAGACACATTAACGTGCGCGTTCCATTACTATATCTATTTCAACGGACGTAACAATATTACAGCCACGAAAATGTGAAAAAATTGAGGGGTTTTTCTTAAAAATAAATGGATTTTGCAAATTTTGCATCACACGCAAGATGGCGTTGATTGCTTGACACTTTGCCGGTCGGTGTCACGTACGCGTGACTTCGCTATGTGACTTCTCATCGCCAAACGTTATCGGCTGCTGTCACGTAGGCGTGATTTTTCGCTAGCGGTGATGCATCATTTCGATGTTTGTATACATAAACATATTGTTGCAGAAGTTACAAGTTATAAAATATCCTTCAAAATGCTCGAAAATAAGAAAGTACATGCTGATCAGTTATCAGTCGTGGTTCTGACAGTGATAACGATCTGGACAGTGGGAGCGATATCGTTGTAAGACGATACAAAAATAAGGGAATATCGATAATTAGTGACTCGGAAAGCTACGAGGAGAGTTCTTTTACATATGATTGCACTACTGCAAAGAAAGAAGTTCTACCACGCATATGTGTTCTTCCTGTAATGTTCCTCTGCATGCCGGAAAATGTTTTGAAATTTATCACGCAAAAAGGAAATATGAATACTAAGGGTTAGATTAGATTAGGGTTAGATTACTTCAGGTGGCACTGGTGCATGTTCCACTGCGACCATTCCAGATCTATTGTGGTCCTCATGTATCCTTAGAGTACGTTCTCCAGCTTTATTCCTTTAATTAGACTTAACAGCTTTGAGAGCGGTTCTTCCGCATATACAGGTACTTTTAAAGCGGACTTGAAGCCCTTGCTCCGTGATGCTGGTATATGCCTCCACAATAGAGTCCTGGACTGTCTTAAGCTTTGCCGGCTCCATCTGGGTGGCTGGATAGTCGTTGCATACTACCACGATCTTCTCCAAAGCAGCCTCTTTGAAGGTTAAACTTTCTGGCTCCTTGCCTCTCGGAAGACCTGCGGGAGTACCGCCCTTTGACCTCGCCTTTTTGGACTTCCGTCCTTTCTTTACCTTTAGTAGCCTCCGCCGTCTGTCGAGGCCTAACTTGCTTGTCTAGACTAAACCTGGTCTATTTGTGCATGCCTAGTGAAGTTGGCCTTCATTATGAGTCTTTTAGCCTGTATGTAACCTTGGTCCTGTTTCACAAGCTTTTGCAGTTTAGCCTTGGAAATTCTAGATAGCGTAGCTGTACGAAGAGCAGCTAGGGAAGTATCTGTCCGCCCGATCAAAGTCGCGCTTGATCGGGTAAGGCTAATTACAAGGGGTTTCGCCTGAAGCCCCCAGGGGAACGTCGAATACCGCACACACCTGCGGCCACGCAACTCTCGGCACGTTGCCTTACACCTTAGTTTGGGTTTTAGCTCGGGTACCTCGGGAGCGCGAAATTCCCGAACTCACTTGTTAAACTTGTTAGCAGTGAGCCCCTGAGGGTATACTAGGAGTTATTATTTTAAAATGTTATGAGTAATAATTTAAAAATATAAGGCCATGCAACAAAACTAGTATAACAGTTATCTTGTCTTTTTAATAATAATTATGTTGTAATTACTAATGTTACTGGAATCTCGCCGGCGGCAGCGTTACGGCGATTCGATAAATGTGCGGCCGACAAAGTGTTAATCAACCATCAAAGTCAAAACCTTATACTTATTTATGTTATTTAAATTATCGTTTGATCTGTTTTGCTTCCTCTCGCTGGGGACAAGTGGCACAGACCTGAAAGCGGGATTGTATCGTCCCAAACGGGACGTATGGTCACGTTGTGCATACTGCGCCGCATATTGGATTGGAGACATCCTAGGATCAGCCCACGTACAAGGAAACACTGGTACTGTGTCTAAATCTAAATGAAAATCTAAAGCTAATTGAAACTTTGTGGGTTTATAGATCGATGTAGTGTAGAAACAACGGTAACTTTCTTAGCTGCCCAATCCAATAACCTAACTCTTTTCTTCTTCTTCTTCTTCTCGTTAATCCTTATGCCTTTCAGCGTCGGATTATTTTTGGATCTTACGACGATTTAATCCATTCTTTCCATCGTGTCCGGTCTGTACTCATTCTTCTCATTTCTGCTATGGTCTTCCCTCGCTTTCGTTTGCTTTTTTCTACGTTTATTTCCATCTTCATCTTTTCTATTTCTTCTGTCCATATTTTTGTTAATTTTTCCATTTTCATATAACTGTCAGCTATTAGTGCCAGATCATCGGCGTACAGTAATGCATCCACAGCTACAGGTTCCAGTCTGTTATATCCTAACAGTGTCTTCACAGTTTCGGTGCGTTTCCTTGTATTTTGCAGGATTCTGTCCATTACTATAATAAATATTAATGGACTTAAGCTGTCTCCTTGTTTTATTCCCACTTGCATTTCAAAATCTGCTGATCTTTTTCCATTCACTTGTACTATCCCCCTAACCTGACAATATAGACTATTGATTATTTGGCGCATTTTTCTTGGAACCTCTAGTTTCTCTAGACAGATATCTATACTCCCTCTATCTACTGTATCGAAGGCTGCTCGCAAGTCTATGAAATTGAAGTAGATTTCCTCCCCTGTCTCAATTTTACGTTCAATGATGTTTTTAATTATGTGGATATTATCGTTCGTTTGTTTCCCTTTTCTATAGGCTGCTTGTTCTTCTCCCAGTTTGTCTCCTACTAAATGTGTAAGTCGTTCCGCTATTATTTTGGTATAGACCTTAAAACATACTGTCGATAGGCATATTGCCCTATAGTTTTCGCACTGACTTTGATCGCCTTTCTTATATATGGGAGTGATGAGGTTATTTTCCCAATCCGCAGGAATTGTGTTCGTTTGCCATGCCTTACAAAATATGTCAAGGATCCATTCCTTTCCCACCTGTCCGAGCCATTTTACCATTTCCGGTTCTATATTATCCGCACCGCAGGCTTTTCCTGTTTTTATTCTTTTTAGGGCTTTCTCTACCTCTTCCATATCTATCTCTTCAAGTTCTTCATTATATTCATTTCGTGTTCCTGATTCTGGCAATAAATCTGTATGATCTCCTGCATCTGTGAATTTTTTCGTGAAGAATTCTTTCCATATTTCAAGTATATCTTCTGTTCTTGTTTTTAGTTCATTCGCGGCATTCCTAATTGGTTTTATTTCTTTCTTTTTCTTTCCATTCATTGATCTTATTAGGTTCCAAAATTTCCTGTTATTTGTTTTATATTCCTCATTAATATCATTTCCAAAATCTTCCCAGCTTTTCTTTTTCGCTTCTTTGATTCTCTTCTTAACTTCGTTTCTTATTTTAACATATTGTTCTTTGTATTGCTGTTCCTTTGTTAAAACATATTTTTTCCACGCATCTTTTTTCTTTTTGACTTCCTTTTGTATTTCCTTAGTCCACCATTTTGTTCTTTTCTGTTCTTTCCTGTATCTGATTTGACCACATACTTCTAGTGCAGAATTATAAATAATTTCCTTGAAAATTCTCCACGTCTCTTCTAGTGTCATTTCTTCCTGGCCATGTCTCTTTAGTAAATCATTCGTTTTCTGTTGGTATTCTGCTCTTTTCTTCTCGTTTCTTAATTTGCTGATTGCTATTTTATGATACTCAGCTATTTGTTGTTCTGTGTTATTTTGTTCTTGGGGTTCTGCCGTTAGCAATCTGTGTTGAGTTCCCATTTCAGCCTCTTTTTGTGTCTTTATGTTTCGTATATTAGTTTTCATACTTTGGGTATAGACTATG
The DNA here is from genome assembly GCA_038088585.1 of Chrysina gloriosa. NCBI lineage: Eukaryota > Metazoa > Arthropoda > Insecta > Coleoptera > Scarabaeidae > Chrysina > Chrysina gloriosa. Next base: position 72,762,346 of record CM076087.1, read on the forward strand.
TAGTCTATTATACTCTTCGCGTTTCTCTCTTCCGCGACAAAGGTGTATCTCTCTTCCAGTGGTTGCTCCCAGAAACCGTTCCCTATTAGGAGATCATTACGTATACAAAAATCAATTATTTTCCAACCATTTCCGTTTAACGTTTCTTCTCCATATGCTCCCAAGCAGCCCAGTCCCTTATTTGTATCATTACCCACTCTACCATTCCAGTCCCCCATTAATATTACTTTTGAGTTTGTCTCTCTTATTTCATCCAGCAGTTCCTGCAGTTTTTCATAGAACTCCTCCGTTGTACTTCCATCTGTTCCTTCTACTGGTGCATACATCTGTATGATGTCAACCGATTCCTTCTCCAATTCTATTCTCAAGCGCATCAACCTTGATGAGAGTGATTGATGTATAGTTACTCTTCTATCCAGTTCCTTTGTTAACAATATCCCTACTCCCTCTTTTTTCCTTTGATCCGGCCTCACTCCTGAATAGTACAGAAAATATTGACTTCCTACCCCTATTCTTCCTGCTCCGGCTTTCTTTGTTTCACTTATTCCCAGTATTTGAATTTGGTACTTGTTCATTTCTTCTGCTAGTTCGCATTCTTTTCCCGTTAGGGAAGTTATGTTCCACGTTCCAACGCGTATCTTTCCATTTTCCGTGTTCATAGCTGTGGTCGTCATCGTGTTAGCATTCCTCTCTGTCTCTACCTTGTTGTTCCTATTTCCCATCCTCACATCCATGTATTCTCGTATTCGAGTTTGTTCTGTATCCGCTCTCATTGCCAGGTACGTCCTCTCTATTCCCTACTCGTTCACGCCTTCTAGTTTTTTGATCTCTGTATCTGTATCAACTTATCCTTCTCTCTATCCCATCTCCATTCCTCATTCCCGATATACAACTTCCTGAACCCAATTTTTGTTTGTTTTCCGTTTTCCCTCTCAGTTTTAGCTCTAAATCTAATTTGTTCTTGTATCTTCCTGTCCCGCTTAGATAGATCATCGTTAATAAAAATCCTTCCTCCTATTTTTGTTCTTAATTTCTTTTTGTTTTTCATTATCTCCACCTTATCCTCTGTCCTGTCTAATTGCACTAGACAGGTTTCTTCACCTAATTTTATGATCTGTTTTATATGTACTCTTATCTGTAACTCTTTATCTATGAAATTTTCCATTGCGTTTTTTAGTTGTTCCCTATCTTCTGTATCTATTTTTCGACCCTGAATCACTACATTATTCCGTCTTTTCTCATTCTCTACTCGTTCCAATCTGTCTTCCATATCCATCACTACCCCCTTAATGAATTTATTTTGCCTTTTGAGTTCCGCATTTTCTTTTCTTAACTCTGACATTTCTTTTCTATATTCTGTCTGTTCCTCCCGCATCTCTTTTATTTCTATTGATAAATTGTTCATCTTCGCTCCCATTTCCTCAATCATCTTCATCATCACACCAATGTTTTCTTCCAGCTTTTCCTGGGACTTCATAGGCGATCTTATTATTTTTTTACTTTTCTTGAAAATATTTTCTCTGTTCTCTTCATCCTCTCCTCTTTTTCCTTGTCTCTTCCTATCTTCCGAGCTGTATTCATCCGTATCCATGATATATACAATTTCCTACTCCGCCCCTGTTCTCTACGGATATGTATTTTCTGTTTTCTTTTCTTATCACCGCGCAAAAAGCCGAGCCCCGAGTAACATAAGACGCAACAATAGGAATACAAAGGAAAGCCCACGCACTCTTTGGATACAGCCGCTTCGTCGCCGCTTTAGCAGAACCGCCGACTTTGCGGAAATAGTTTATAAATTATTTGAACGCATTGTTATCAGACATTCGTATAATACACATTCGTATAGTACGGATTCGTGTATTAACGTTAGTACAGGTTTCACCCTTTTGTTTTCTAAATTATAACTTTGTAATTAGTGATTGAATTGTCTCAATAAATTTCTTCTTTTTAAAAACAGTAATAGGCGCTAGCCTGTTATAATTGGCGCCGTCATCCAGATCAATTTACAATTTTTATCGTAAAAATTGGTGTGTTCGCACTTCAAGATTGAAAAAGAACCTCAACGAAGAAACCAGCAGGCATCGATCCAGGAGGACAACGAGGGAGGAAGAAACGAAAACAGCTTGCCAACCCAGAAGCAAAGTGAGTACTTTTTCCTTACTTGTATTAACGATACGAATCACTTCGACTATAGTAGTCACTTTCCCGTCATTGGAAAAATTCCTTTCTATTGGAAAAATTTCATAGTGAAATACCCACACCAATAATTGGTGAAAAAGTAAACAAACAAGCTGGAGGGATTGATAGAATCAGTCCACAACCTTAACTTAACCGAAACCGGAAACGAAACCGAAACGACGATGGTAGAATTAAACTATCAGTTATTCAAAATAGAATTAGACTCCATACCTATATTTAATGGAGAAACGAGTAGCGTAAACTTATTTAATAGTGCTTGCGATAGAATCTGTAGAAAATATTCGAATAATCCCGAAGTTAAAGAGCTTATTTTTGCCACTATATTAGGAAAATTAAGAGATAGAGCTAAAGTTTCAATATGTTCGCGAAACGAGTTGAATACGTGGAATGCGGTACGAGAAGCGATACTTTCATATTTTGGAGATAAACGAGATTTAGGTCAACTAGCTCAAGAGTTTAACAATACTAGAATTCACACGAAAGAAGACCCAATAACTTTTGGTAATAGAATACAAGATTTGCTTTCTAAACTAATGACAAAATTAGGACAAACAATAGAAGTAACTCATAAAGTACAACGAGCAGAAATTTACGCTCAAACAGCACTTGAAATTTATTTATTGAACTTACCTGAAGATATACAAATTTTTGTAAAGCCATTAAAACCCGAAACATTAGAAGTAGCAATGGGTTATTGTCAAGACGCCTTAAATTTTAAAGCCAGATCAAATTATGTTAAAAATGCAAAAACAAATAATACAAATACAACGCCAAACAGACCGCCACAAGTGATAAAAAATCCAAATCATATGCAATACCAAAATAATTATCCTTCTATCAATAAATTCCCGTCTGGACAACAGAACTTCGTCCAAAGATTCCAAAACCCACAAATAAATCGATTTAATCATCCCGAAGCTAATCCCTTCGCAAAAGCAAATTCGCAACAACGCAGTTATTACCCCAGCAATCATCAAAATGTATGGGAACCAAATAAAACGACAAACTTTCCGAAACCCACACCAATGTCCGGAGTATCGACAGCAGTAGCTAAGTCATCTAACTTTAGGCCAAGGAATTTCGATTTTCATCCAACTGATCGACCTCAAATAAATACCCACGAATTATACAACACAGAAGAGAGCCAATATGAAAACTCTCCTATTTATAATGAAAACGATGGAAGATGGTATATGCCCTTAGATGTCCCACCAAATCCCGAAATAACTGAACAACAACTATCAGAAGAGGAAATAGAGGAAAATTTTATAATACCTGCCTCGCCGGAGAACTCAATAGATTAGCAATAAATGAACTACCTTATATAGCAATAAAAAATCCCCCAATGAAATTACTTATAGACACTGGTAGCAGTATATCAATGATAGAACCACAAATTGTAGAAAAATATTACCCCCATAATGTGTTTAATGGAGAATATGAAATCAAAACAGCACAAGGCATTTTAACTTTAAATAAATACGCAGTAATACCATGTTTTAATGAATTAAAATCATTAGGAAATTTAAAAATGATTATTCATAAATTTCATAATTTTTATAACGGTATAATTGGACTAAATGATTTAAGAGCGATGAAATTTAACTTAGATTTAAATAGAGGACAACTCGTAAGAGATAATTATAAAATACCACTAAATTTTAGACAATCGCAGAAATTAATAATTCCCGGAAAAACCGCAATGTTAAAGAACATTTCAGTAAACTATGTACAAGGTGAAGTATTAACAGATGGAATTTGCAATCAAGAAATAAATATACCAAGTTGTATTAGTAAAGTATACAATGGCGAAACAGTAATAGAAGTACAAAATTTAACGGAACAAGAAAAGATAATCGAACTTAAAACAGTAAACATAACACCTTTAGAAAATTATTATGTTTGTCAATACCAAATCCCTGAACAAGATTCATTACAGAATTTAAATAATATGATACGAACTGACCATTTAAACGCAATAGAAAGACATGAAATTTTACATATTTGTAAAAACTATAAAGATATATTTAAAAAACCCGATGAAAAACTAACATGTGATAGCAACGTAAGACATGAAATTAAAACAAATTGCGACCCAATATTTAAACGAGCACGACGTTTCCCTTATACAATGAAACGCGAAATTAGAGATCACATTGATAAATTACTAAATGAAAATATAATAAGACCCAACGTAAGCCCATGGGATTCGCCCGTAAATTTAGTAAATAAGAAACTAGACGCAAGTGGAAAAAGAAAAACACGCTTAGTAATAGATTATCGAGCCCTAAATGACAAAACAATTGATGATAGATACCCTATCCCAAATATAGAAGACATTTTAGACAAATTAGGCCGATGCAAGTATTTTACTACTTTAGACCTTGCCTCAGGCTACCACCAAATAAGGATGCATCCAGAATCAATTCAGAAAACAGCTTTTAACACTGAAGATGGACACTTTGAATATTTAAGATTACCCTTTGGTTTAAAATGCACCCGCGACTTTTCAGCGCGTAATGAATGATGTTTTAAGAGAAGTTTTACATAAATTTTGTCTCGTATATTTAGATGATATAATAATCTTTTCATCCTCATTAGAAGAACACATAAAACATATCAAAGTAATATTTCAAAAATTGAGAGAAGCAAATTTAAAATTACAAGTAGATAAATGTGAATTTCTTAGAAAAGAAACTGAATATCTTGGACATATAGTCACACCTCAAGGAATCAAACCAAACCCTAATAAAATTGAAGCGATTAAGAATTTTCCAATTCCGAAAACACAACGTGAAATAAAATCATTCCTAGGACTCTTAGGTTTTTATAGAAAATTCATACATAACTTTGCGAAAATAACGAAACCACTTACTAAATGTCTTAAAAAAGGAGAAACGGTAAAACATACCCCTGAATTTGTAGAAGCATTTAAAAATGTACAATATTGTTATGTAATGATCCAATATTGAAATATCCAGATTTTAATCAACCTTTTGAACTATTAACAGACGCATCTCAATTTGCAATTGGAGCAATATTATCACAGAATGATCATCCTGTTGCATACGCGTCCCGCACCCTTAATGCAGCGGAAATAAATTATTCCACTATCGAAAGAGAAATGCTATCAATATTATGGGCATGTAAACATTTTAGACCCTACTTATATGGTAAAAAATTCATCATCAAAACTGATCATAAACCACTACAATGGTTATTTTCGATCAAAGATCCAAATTCACGATTAACTCGATGGAGACTCAAATTAAGCGAATTCGATTATGAAATCAAATATAAAAAAGGTAAACTTAATCAAGCCGACCCCTTATCGCGGATTAAAATTAAAATGACTGAAAATTATGTAAATACGTTAGACCAAATTAACATAGATGACACCGAATCATTACTAGTTAATATCGGAGATAATATAGATGAAATAGACCCGAACGAATTAGAACAAATAATTAAAGATTTGCAAATGAATGAGAACGAAGAAACAAATAGTAATAATACAATACACTCTAATAACGGTGAAGTTGAAATAGTAATCCCGTACAATGAAAAACCGGTAAATCTAGCCGATAGACAAATCATACTTGACGCCTCGCGAAACGTAACAATACCGATATTTGTACACGCGAAAGTTTTTGATAAAAATAGAATATTTGTAACATTACCACTAAATACCCAACATGAGAATATAGTAAATGCAATGAAAAAGTTTTATTACCCGATAAAAGGAACGTGATATATTTCAAACATAAAAATCTAGAAAAAACAAAAGAAAGAATGTGTAGAGGTAATGAAAATATAAACGAAATTACAGACATTAACGTCGACGAAGAAGTGCATATTAGACGCAAATTTAGAGATAAACTAAAGCCAAAGTTTAGTAAAGAGCAGATAGCAAAAGTAAACGCTAAAACAATAATTACGAAAAAAGGCACAAAATTCTCCAAAACCGCTGTGAAAAAGAAACGCAAATTTACAAAAGAAAATCAACCACAAGACGAAGATGACCCAGCCCCTGGCAACACCGACCGGAATGAAGATAATCCAGAACCAAGCACGAGCATAAGCATAGCATAGCAAGTACACGAAATTGAAAATTTCATATTATTAATTGTTTAAACATATTCACTGATGAAATTTTATTCAAAATTTCAATACCTATACTACATAAAAGCGATTTTGAATTATATCATATCTATTCTATTCCTTATCACAAGCAATTCGTACCTATCCCGAAATCGTATCTGTTAAAAGGAAAAAGTACAAACATTTCAAGAGCCATCAGCTGTCCGAAAATTGAAGAAATATATCTGTGTAAGGAAGTAATGTTACCAAGTGCGGATGAGTGTTTGTTAAATTTAATGATGAACAACGATTCTTTATGTAATAAAATTAGTGTTCATATTAACGAACCAATTGTGCAACAAATTGGATCTAAACATTTATTAATTTATACACCACATTTGTTAAAAATAGCTTATGACTGTAGCGGAATTGGTATCTTAGAAATTATAAACAGTGTTTTAATAGAATTAAATGTAAATTGCACTGTAGAAGTAAACAAAGAGAAATTTATGTCAACTAATGACTTAATAAAAGGGGAAGTCTTCCACTTACCCGAATTGCGCATAAATACCATAAGCAAAATTGAAAGTACTATTGATCCTGTTAAATTAAATAAAGTGAATTGGCAAAATATTAAAAAGCTACAAGAAGATATCAAAAATGTTAAAATTAAGAACTTGGATAAAATACCAAGAGAAAATTATTCGTTTTGGAACTCTTGTATAATCATTGTGTTAATTATCATTGTATGTTGTATCGTTATATATAAAAATTGGGACACGATCTACAACATAAAAGGAAACTTCAATCCATCGATGGACGATCGATCACGGTTCCTCAGGATACACCTTCGGAGCCGTTCTAGGGATGGAGGAGTAACAAAAGACGCAACAATAGGAATACCAAGGAAAGCCCACGCACTCTTTGGATACAGCCGCTTCGTCGCCGCTTTAGCAGAACCGCCGACTTTGCGGAAATAGTTTATAAATTATTTGAACGCATTGTTATCAGACATTCGTATAATACACATTCGTATAGTACGGATTCGTGTATTAACGTTAGTACAGGTTTCACCCTTTTGTTTTCTAAATTATAACTTTGTAATTAGTGATTGAATTGTTTCAATAAATTTCTTCTTTTTAAAAACAGTAATAGGCGCTAGCCTGTTATAATTCCCGGTCGACCCGTCGGAAGTTTGGCTTTTATCAATGATATTGGGTTAGATTGTTTAATTTTATCTGTTATTTTGTTTCCCAGATAATCACTTTCACTTTTTTATATATTTATCACTGTGTTACCAATTAAAAGATCACAAACCTCTAAGAACCTTGGATATAAACACGGAGCAGACCGACACACACCGTCAAACACTCCAGGACCTAACTCTCTTCAATAAATTATATTTTTATACTTACTACTGTATCATTGAAAGTGTAGAATAAAAGTTGCAAAAAATCGCAAGAACCACATAGAGGTGAGAGTAAAATCTTGCCTGGATAGAGAAATGGATAAAAGGTGTAAGGTGAAAGGTAAAAAAATAATAAAAACTTAAAATAAACACTTATTAAACTAAAACCAAACTCTAAAAATAATAAGAAACTAATAATAAATAACAAAATAATAGCAACTCATAACATTCTGCTGTAAATAAAAAATAAGTTATTGAACAACTAAATAGATCTATGTTTTTTAAAAACAAATAAAAATAAATATTCTAATATTTTTTTGAAACACGGAAAATTGTGTTGCTTACTCTTTTCGATAAACTAGAGAAATTCGTCCATACTTTGTACTGGCGAAATAATCAATTACCGGCTCGTAAAATACATCATTTTGCGATAATAATTTAAGAAGACTTTTTCAATTGATAAGAAGGATCGATTTTTTATATCTTAGCCCACCCCCTTCCTACAATGATACAATACAGATAATTCGTTTTTGTTTGAATTTCATCAAAACAAGGATATTGTAGTAAAAGGTTTTCTAATAAATTTTGCGGAAAGTTTTTTGAATAGATTAAGAATTTGTCAAAAGTCAGTAAATAGAAAAAACATAGCTTGTGTATATCTTGAAATCTAACTTCTGTCTGAACGATTACCGTATCTATAATTAGGTTAAAAATTTGTTTGTACACTTGTATTTCCTATTCATAGGGCAATCTATACCTCTTCTGCCTGAGTTCTGTGTCAAAATGTTATTATATGTATTATTAAAATAACGATGATTACTTCCATATTCTTGTAAAGTTTGAATAAGGGCTAACAAACGATTACGCGCAAAATTGATGTCAGCTCATTCATTCTGCAATATTGTAAATGTAACCTTGGTTTGTTCAAAAATCAATTTAGGAGTTTCTAATAAAAACAAAATTTTGTGTTGGTTAAGAAACTTTTTAATCCTACCGCCTCTCTTCTCTTATAATGTTGGTATCATTTCTGAAATCATCGCTATCGATTATAGAATCAAAAACTTCAATTAATTCGGTTTTATGTAATTGTACCATAAATACTTCACGGGATGTAAAATTCCATCTTGTTTTACTCAAAACTAAATTTAAAGCATGAGCGTGATAATGCACAAAAAGAGCTTGAGGAGCAATTGTTTTTATTTTACTTTGTAAACCATTTAAATGCCCTGCCAGGCAATTTTTTTAATCGTATTTTTTGCAATTGTTTAATAAAAAATTAAACAAATGTTCAGCTGCTCGACTGAATGATACGTCGAAAAAGAAATCCTTCAATAACCACACCGCTTTTGACATAACGTAATATGATTGATAATTGAGACTTGCAGGAAATTCTGTGGTTTCATCTACTTCCCTACAAAAAAGGGAGCTTTTTTAATGGCTGTATCTATTTCCTGTTTTAATACAAGAGAAATACGATCACAACGACAAAATATGTTCTTTAGATTTAGAATGCCGGTCAATAGATCGTAGTAAATTTTTAAACCCGTATAACCTAATTTCCACCACGTTTCAGTTTGGTTACAAAAAGTAGACATGGCCAATAATATAATCTTTCCCGTTTAATTGAACCCGTTAACCAGTCATATTTAGCGTACCACAATGAACTGAAACCACGATTTTGACGATTGCCGTCGTTAGATACTAAACATAAATTAGGCCGAGGTTTTCCAATATTCTGTACGATGTCTAATTTCGTCTCTCTGTTTAAACAACTAAAAGAATTTCTTACCAACAAGTCGACATCATCGCAGCTCCCTATTTCATTAATTTTATCCATTTTCTATGTATGACCTAGCAAAATAAAAAAGAAATAAAATAACATAAACGAAATAATTGTTAAGTAGATCCTTAAAACATCATTAAAGTGTTACATTAGTAGTGAATCGCGCACGTGCGAAATGCGAACGTTTTACGAACGATACCGCACGACAACTTTTCGATCTCACTGGAGTCAAGCCTCCGCTTATACGGTTTCGCCCTATAAAGTACACAGGCACTTACGAAGACGCATCGCTAGGAACTTCATGTCAATACTAGGACCGGTGGGGAATTCCTTACGCCCTTTGATCTTTCAGGTGTAGGCTGTTTGGATCACGCAGCCTGGGGAGAGATGAGGTTGGTTAGCGAAGAGCTAACTGGGGAAGATGACTTTTCACCTGTAACACATACAAGAATTTTAGACTGAAAAATAGCCGTTTGTCAGTCGTTTAGAAGACGATGATGGTCGTCGAGGAACCTGCGAGATTGCCTTAGGCGAGAACGCATCGGTTCTAGCAATCGTATTTATATTGACGCGGTGCCAAATTTCTGGGTAGCCTCCTCGCTTGCTATTATAGTGCCTGCACTAAAATGTGATGCATTATTCAAAATTTGTTAAATAGTGAATAGATATGCTATTTATTATAAATTCGTTGTTAAAATTGCTTTATTTCAATATATAGCCAATGCTTAAACATATAAAATATTACTTTTGCTTATATCAGAAAACGATGACAACTTCGTTATTTTAAATAAAATGCTATAGATAGCTAGCATCTACGCCTATAAAATACTAAAACTATTCATATTATACTTTCCTATGCACACCTGCTTTCCAGTTATTTTAAATTAGTCCTTTTTTACGTTTTGGCGGCGGCTGCTTCAGGACTAGTTATTTCAGCCAATATTGAACGAGAGTTCCTTGTACGTGCTGCTTTAATTTAAGAGTGTTGACTTGTTACAAAGGCGTCATTCCATTACATTGAAGTTCTCTATAGCTATCTTTAGTGGTTTTGGTAGTGTCTGTTACTATACTGACCGAACATATCCTAATGATATCTAATCTCTCAACAGATGGCCTTGTTTTTCTTTCATAAAATGTACTCTGCTTTGAGGAATGTTCGCCGCCATCAACTAACACAATTCGTTCCTAAATCATTCACTTTTAACTGAAAAATGGCTAAGATTACTGATAACTACTCGAACAGAAACATTAAATACTTTCAATAGGAGAGACCCTAATCTACTCTTTAATAACCTAATCTAATCTATCTAATCATGATCAAAGTTGAAGAAGATAGGGTCCATTGGTTAATAAGAAACAATTCAGAAACATAGAAAAGTGTTGACGACGGTAAACATTCTTGAAAGCAGAACACATTGTAGTCTGAAAAGAAAGGCCTTCTATAAAGAGATTAGATATCATTTGGGTATCTTTAACCAATATGGCAAAAAGGCACTTATGTATAATTCGATAACCCCTCGATATCGGTATAGGAAACCCCAATAGGATTTGAAAGGGTGTACTATTCTAATTTTAATAATATACAGCGTATTTCAATTAAAAAGATTGAGCTTCTTACATTTGTAAATGTGCGAATTGGTATCTAAACTTTGAACACTCGGTATATAATAAAATGATACTTTTGTTACAAAGCAATATCTTCATACCTATGTATGTAGGTACAGGAAGGTATAAGCGACTTATTTTAAGGAGTAAAATACAAAAATTTAATAAAAACCATAGCCTTCTATTTAACAACAAAGTTGATATCGATTTATAGTATAAGCGATGTGATATTTTCGGAGAAACATAAAGGAATAATAGAACACCGACAACCTCTCTTAAAATAGCTGCATGGAATATCCTTGATGGACTTCTAAGTACAACAGTAGTATTTTACATTCTCTTCCTATTTATTGACATTGAATTACAAATATTTGTGAATTTAATGCTCGGCTTTTAATCAAATTTAAAGCCTTCAAAAACTGATCTAAAATAATTGTTGTCTATAATTAAGGGCTTATAGGTAGTAATTAATATAATGAAGTTATAGCTTTAGTTTTTTAAAATCAATTTTATATTATTTGTATAATTTACTTAAATATAATTTTTCAAAGGTAGTATATCTATTCGCATATTATTCGTTCAACCATCGCGCACCATCAGTGCAACGTGTACCACCATAAGAGAACCGTTGCATTAAGTCTATGGAATACTAAGAATGCACGTCATCTAAACAACTTTATTGCACAGCAATCAAATAAGTGTCTCACACAACATGTACTTTAACTATCACATCTACTCACTATCGATATACTTGTCACTTTTTCAATTACAAATTGATAGCTATGCAGTTATCAATGACAGTTATTGCACTTCTGATTACTTTAAGTACCCCAGTACTTTACGAGTTTTATAGATAGGGTTACTTGCAAAATAAAACATCACTTCATTGTTGCAAAAGATTGCTATCTAACACAAATTATGCTAAAATTAGTGGGTACATTACTCATGTTCACTAAATAATGCAACGTGTATCCTGAATTAACTCAACAGCGATCATGCATAACAGTTAGTGAAGAAAAATTATTTGTCGGTGTTATCTATTAGATAATTATTGCTATTATAACTTCTAATGTATCTATCGCTTTGGCGACGTACTTCGAAACTTATCTAAAGCCATTATTATAAATTGTCGTTGGAAAAAAGTTCAGGTGCTTGATGTTCAGTTATCGAACTAAAACAAAAATTCTACATGTTTAATCCACTTAAACACCCTTTAATTATCAGATCGTTCTCCAGTGTAGATAGTTGTGTAACGTTAGCGCTTTAATTATGCTGCTTTGTGGTAAAGTGTTAATTGGGTTTGGAATAATTGGACTAATAAGTCTAATAGGAGGTATTGTAATTGGATTTTCTGGAGCATTTGATGGATATATAAATAATCAAATAGAAAACGTAGGTACACATGTTGAAATATTACAAAATAAATCAAATATGTATACTTACATGCATATGTACCTGATCAAGAAAGTTGAAATTGCTTCTACCAAAATGTTTCAGTAGACTTAAGTTCTTTCGTATTTTAGAAGTTCGATGCACAACCAAATCATCTGCAATTTGCTTGCTTTAAAGATGTAAATTGTTAGAAATCAACTGTACTGAATTAAATTGTCTACATACATTATTACTAGAGATCGGATTATATGTTCGAAATTTGACTAAAACATGTACATATATATGTCTTAAATATGAGCAAAATATGTTGAAAATATTCCTAAAATGTATAGAATATGTAAAATATGTTTCAAAAACCTTTCCGGAATGTCGAATATATTTTGAAGTAACAAGGAACAGAAACAAACACTAAGAAAATTTAAACAGGTTTTATTAAACAGATACCTATCAGTTACATTTAGTTATAGTTAAATTATGTCTTCTATCCGTTAGTAGTGATTTGTTCGTTGAAAAACTTCGTTTGAAGTCAACTGATGTGATTGGTGCATATTTTAAAACATTAAGGGTGTTCGGTATTTTTCTCAAGATCAGTTAGACTTAAATTTTTTATTAGTTCCAAAACTATTTTGAAAATTGTATGTCTGCCCTTAAAGGTAGTGTGTATAACGATAAAATACTAGTTTTTACAATGTTAAGAGCTTCTACAGCTTTAATTTTATTTTAGCGATGAGTGAAGAACCAGTAAATTTACGGGCTCGAAATTTTGTATACCGTGTATTCGTTGCGGAAGCTACATCTTAGCAGCGAGCTCTTTTGTAATTTTGTTGTTTGTTGTTGAATTTAACCTTAATTAACTATTTTTGGGCTTCAAGAAAGCAACAATAACAAAGGAATTTACAAAAAGCTCGCCGACAAGACGTAGCTATCGTAACGAATATACGGTATGCAAAATTTTGAGGTCGTGTACTTACTGGTTCTTCACTTATCATTGAAATAAAATTCAAGCTGTTGAAGGTCTTAGAATTGTAAAAGAACTAGTATTTTATCGTTACATACACTATATTTAAAGGTCAGATATACAATTTTCAAAATAGTTTTGGAACCAATAAAAATTAAGTTTAACCGATCTTGAAAAGAGACCCTTAAGAACTTTCGGGTTTAAATCGGTTTCAACATCAAAATATCCACGGAGAATTTGGTTTGCTTGTTGTAACAAATTTAAATCGCTATTTCTTTTTAAAATACTATTAAACTTTTATTTATTAATTGTCCTATTTTCCAGGAACTTTCAGAAGTTTTTCCTTAAATTCATTCATCATCAAATGAAGAGATTTTAAAAACATTTTCTTTACTTTACTTTTATTAGTTGGAACAATGTAGTTAAGGCAAAAACGCATGAAAGTTTCATTAATAAACCTAACCATTGTTACATGGTTAGTTTTTTCAATTTGTTTCCACGAAATAAAATAGGATTTGTCAGGAGTGTTGTTATTTACTATTAATAAATTTGGCATATGGCGTCCACAAGTATATGTGGTTTCATCTACTAAAGAATATATAAAACTGTTATTTGCAGTTTGCTTGATTTCATTAATTACGTCCTTATATACATTTGTGACATAACTTTTCCTTAAAATACTTTCATCAGGTACAGTATTTCTGCAATGCATTTGCAAAAACATTTTAGAAATTAGTTTTTGTAACTTATAAAGCGGGATATTATCAGAAAGCAAAGCTTTGGTTAATTCCAAATTAAATACTTGTTGTTCACTCTGATTTCTTGGAGATGAAGATGAACCTGCTAGCAGTGGCGACTCGTGACTTTTTGGGCAGGGGAGACTACTGTAACCTAACTCTAGAATAAAAATTGATATAAAAAAGAGATCAAAATAAAATATAATTTATTGTCTAGCAAGAACGACGTAGAGGTGAGAATAAAATCTTGCCTGAATAGCGAAATGGATAAAAGGTGTAAGGTGATAGGTAAAAACGTAATAAACACTTAAAACAAACTCTTACGAAACTGAAAAGATACTCTTAGCAAACTAATAATAAATAAGAAACATAATAGTTACTCATAAAATTCTACGGTAAATAAAAAATAAGTTATTGATAGATAATAATAACTAAACAGATCTATGATTTTTAAAAACTAAAATAAATATTCTTCTTTTCGATAAATTAGAGGAATTCGCCTATTCTTTGTACTAGCAAAATAATCAATTATCCGCTCGTAAAATACATCATTTTGCGTTAATAATTTAAGAATACCTTTTTCAATTGATATGAAGTATATACTGCTTAATCGATTATGATTCATAGTGTTGCGGCTGTAATGTTTAATTCTTTTTAATGTAGAAAAACTCTTCTCTACTGAAGCAGAAGTTACCGGTATCACTACAAACAATGCATATAAGTTTCAGTTCCAGCATACATTCATATAAATCGTTTTTATTGATAAAATTTAACATCTCAGTTGGCGTTTTACATTTTCCGAACATTTGAGGATCATGATACAATACAGATAATTCATTTCTTATTTGAATTTCATCAAAATAAGGATATTGTTGTAAAAGGGTTTCTAATAAGGTTTACGGAAAGTTTTTTGAATATATTAAGAATTTCTCAACAGTCGATAAATCGAAGAAACATAACTTGTATATAACTTGTAACTAGGTTATATTGCAAAATGTAAGTTATTATATATACATCACTGAAATAACGATTCCATCTTGTATTAGAGCTAGTTGGTAAGCTACTACAAATGCACCAAATTTGCTTAAATTAGAAAAGAAAACTCTGAATTCTTTGTTGATGTACAAAAAAAACTTGAGCAGCAATTGCTTTTATTTTATTTTGTAACCCATCTAAATGTCCTGCCATAACAGATGCACCATCATAGGTTTGAGCGAACTGTTAACGTTTGACGAACGATAACGCACGACAACTTGCCGATCTCATACGATCTAACTGGAGCCCAAGCTTGCGCTTGCTATTATGATGCTATTTATTATAAATTCGTTGTAAAAATTGCTTTATTTTAGCATATAGCCAATGCTTCAACCTTGTTTTAATAAATATTATTAATATTTAATAATAAACACAATTTATTTTACTAAAAATAATAGGGCAGACTTAGCCTCCCCTGACGAGCCGCCACTGCTTGCTAGTAGCTGACCCACAGCCATTTCCACTAATTTTGGTTGTCTCATTTTTTCTAACTTTCGTTTATGAAGATCAGTCGAGAGATGTTGAGTAATTTGGAATTTTATTTTTAATTTTAGATATAAGATAAGAAAATGATTTTGAAATTAAAGGAAAATATTTTTATTGGTGAAAATAATTTTATTCAGCAATCCAAAGCAAGTTTAGCTACCATTTGCCCGCGCCAGTTGCAGAATACTTTTTCTTCGTTCAAATGTAATTTCGGAATGGTTTTAATCGAGGAGGCTACTAATCCCTTTTCACTTTTGACATTTTTGGATAACACTCGGTAACACTTCACTTTATTCGGTGTTTGTAAACGATAAATGCTGAAACGCATACAGCCCCTACCTAATTAATTTTAACCAATCAGAACTCATCGTGTCTCCTTTAATTTCCAATTTTTATTCTTAGAAACCGTAACAAAGTAATCTTTGCTCTTCGGTATTGAACATGATATTTCGTTTGGAAGTTTAACAGAAATTAACAAGTTTCTAAAAAATGTGGAAACATAAATTTCTTGGGAATAGCATTAATCCCTATTTAAGTAATATTTATTTTATTATATTTAACGAAACATCGATAATCGTACAGCAATACGATTAACATCGGCAAGCAGCCCTGAAGATGTCCCTTGCAATAGTGGATGAAACGTCGGCACCCACGCCAAACCAGACGCGGTTCCAACCCAGAAACCAAGTTAGACATTGTTATTTCGACCGCGGAAGCCTACACCTGAGATTACTTTTTAATTGATAAACGCTTGACTTAAACAAAAACCCCAATTTTTCTTTAGCATCGAAGATTCTAATTCTACTGTTACGGATCACTTATTAGGAAATAACCATAGCTTTTCGGATAATAATATTAATATATTACAATTTACCAACAATGGATTAAGAGAAGTAAGATTAGCTGGAAATTCATAAAGCAAAAGGTAATCAGCAAATCTCCCGAATTAACGAACAAGCCGACCTAATATACACACTTTTCTTCTTGTTTATAATAATAGTTATAATCGTATCATATCCGCATCTAGCTACATTAGCATTTAAGTTAAAATATTTGATTGCAACTGTACACTACGTAAATGTCGCGCTGCGAAAGCTTACATTTTGCCAGTGCGCACCTGTGTTAAGGCGCGTTCCTATATTTGACGTACTGTACGTATAAAACAGTTTGTATCTGAGGATACGGCTCCACCGTCAAAAACGAAGTATAAGGACAACACTAATTGCAATACGATATTATATAATAGAGTATTATATTATTATATTCTCTATTCGTTAAAATTAACTAACACAATAATGCAACTTAACTGTAAATAAAGAATGGAAAAGTAGAACATCTATATAACTCTCCAATGAATGACGGATTCGTTTATTAGGCAACTCTCACAGAAAGTTGTGCAATGGCCGAAAAGCAGAGTACATTGCATAGGCAGTTGTGCTTTATTAATTGTAGACTGTTGCATAGTTTTCTATTTGTTAACTGTAAATAATAATAAATTTTTAGATTCGAAGAACTGACCTTTCGAATGATTGTCTGCGCGAAAATGGTCTGTTCGTTGAATTGTTTGTTCAAATAACTGTTTTGTTCGAAAAATTGTTTTCGAATAATTTTCCGGATACGACTTTCCAGTTGCCTAAATATGGAAATGAATGCTTGACAATTAATCGCAGTCGAGCGGAAATGGAGAAATTGCGACCCTTCCTAATAGGCACCACTCCACTTAATCAATTGATCCCGTTTAGCAAAAAATAGGTCAACAGGCCTTTACTTACTTCAAATCTATTTACGACAGCTATTAGTTAAGTGACGTGAAAAAAGTATACTAACGAATAATTAAACAAAAGAAAGTTTAAAAAATGTGATAACTACGTAATAAACTACTCTTATATTATTATAACTATTTATATTTGAAATTTAAATCATCTTGGCTTCATTTTAGAAAAACGAGGTAAAGTACTAAATGTTAAATATACTATAATAGTAACACAAAAGAGTAATTTTAATATTTACACATAAGAAAAATATTTCGATTTAAGCCAAGGTGGCGATCCACCTTCATTCACAATTCTTCGCAATTACGATTATTCAATCGTTTTTGCAATTATAAATTTATTTCTTAAAAACGCATTTTCTGATCATTAAGGTACGACAAACGAGTGCATAAGTTATCATTAAGTAATGTAAACCGGACTGATACTGTCCCGCCACCCCTTACCCCACTTACGTGCAAAGTGCAACATTAACATTCGCAATTTATCATCATTTGTTTGTCGAATCGTACTGGTCATCGACGAGCGCTCGGTTAAGCTGGAATCTCTGAACCTTTTTAAATCGAGGCAAAATTCGTTGGTAGCTAGAAGAAAAGAGAAAAGTTGGACATGGGGCAGAGTGTCAGGAGAAGCCGTGCGCGAAGAAAAGATTAGATTTAGTAAATCGAGAATACAGTTTAAGTTTTACAGTTTATTATGAACATACATTGGCGGTGGCAAAAGATGATTGCTTACATTTTAGGTACAGTCAATTCCATTTTTGTTAATACAGTGCTACCAACTGACTTAGATTTATTAGTGCCAACTTAAACTAAATCCTACATTAGGGAATGGCGCGCCTTATAGGAGCCGGTGTTATACGTGCGTTTGCTATTGAAAAATTATTCCTCCAAAAGGTCGAGCTAGGCCATAAAAAATATATCTCTCCCTCAAAATTTCATTTCCTTCATGGGTCTAGTTATTGAACTATCTGTTATTTTATAATTGTTATGGATCCAGTAAATGTTGGTGTTCTGTGACAACTGTGTGGTCGAGGCCGCCGTTTATCATGGATAACCGTTACCACTCCGCTAGAAAAAGAACTTATTACGTACCCACATATTCTCTCGAACGGTAATAACGGCAGTACTTTTATTGTGCATTATTGTGCATTGAAATTATCAAATGTAAAATAAAAGAACGATGTTATATAAAAATATTTATAAAAACTACGAATAAAACCGTTACATGGAACAAAATAATCATTCTAATTACTGTTAGAAATAAAAAATATTCTTACATACATATATTTATATATATACTAGCTGACCCGACAGTCGTTGTCCTGTCAATTTATAAAAAAATTGATGTAGATTTTTTTTTATTTTGATATTTTTTATTTGATGTTGAGACCAGGTTTCAGAGCAATGAGTTGATCGCAATTTTTGTCTTCCCGTTTGGAGAGAACACGAATAGCGCTGATGGTTTATCTACTCTCGAGCACGCCACGTAAAACTGCGCATGGGAAAAACATGACAATTGAAGGTTCATGCCAAACACTTCCAACGATTGGCCTTGCGATTTATTAATCGTCATTGCAAATGCAAGGCGAACAGGAAACTGAGCTCTCTTAAATTGAAACGGCAAATCGGTTGGAATCAGTGGTATTCTTGGAATCAGAATATCCTCGCCTTTGAACTTTCCTATGATCATTGTTTGCTTCAACCACGTCATGCATCAGCTTTTTAACAGAGAGTCTTGTTCCATTACATAGTTTTGGTTGGTTCAGATTGCATAACATGATTACCACCGAATCGACCTTGAGCTGCAAATTGTGTGAGGGCATTCCTGGCAAATACAGTGAATTCAGAAATTCAACTGGATAATTGACTAGTTCATTTGGATCGACAATTGAATCGCTTGACTTAAATGAATGCAATTGGCCACCGATTTGACTTTGAATTTTTATGTTCAAATCGTCTACATACGTCTTTATTTTTCGCTGCCAAAATAGCTCGTTCCCTCAACAATACAATGTTTTTGTGATTTGAATCAATATTCAACAACACTTTCGTATTCAACTTTTCTTCCGACTTTGTGAATTGACAAAAATTAGTTGGAAACAAAATTAGGCCAGTGGAAGCGTCAACCGGAATTTTTACAATGCCAATGTTTAATAATTGTGTGGAAAAACTTTCGCCATTTTGTAACGCAACCCGCATATTCGTTGTTAACTTTAGAATTACATTGGGCTGTTTGTTTTGTCTATGTTCCAAATTATTTTGTACGTTATCTCCAACTGAGCGAGTCGAACTTGACTGTATCCATTGTTCCGGAGTCATAATTGTTCACGCTTGGAAATTCTTATTCGGTTTGCGTCTAAACGGTGTCTACACTCTTCGTTGGTCTCATTGACTTGACGATCATGTAATTCTCTTGCATTGCGCGTACGCCGACCCATATTGCGACGCCTTATTGGTGGCATTTTTCCAAACACACCAAATTAATCTTTCAAGCACACCACAATGAAATCACTTGCAAAATGTCACTCTTCTTTTTTAATGGTTTTTAATGACTTGGTTGCAAGATCTTTAAGCCCTGCACCTTTTATTATTTTGTTATGAAAATATCTGACAGCCGGACCGCAGAACTGTCAAACTGCGCCTCATCTCACGTAATGAAACGTCAAATTTGACATAGAGATGCTTGTTTCTTATAAAAATACCATCAAAATTTCCGACCTTTTCTGTGGATTTTACAAACATTTTCTTTCATACAAACCTTGTCCTGCCGTTCTCAAGTGATGCTCCGTCATACATGTGGCAATTCATTTTTATTAATATAGATGTATATATATACATATATCTATATATGTATATAAAAATGGATCGTGGTTTGTCCGGATGCTTAAAACTTGAAAACGACTGGACCAAATTGGATACCTCCTTCTGTGGATTTGTTCGTAATTGCTACGTGAAGGTTTAGGAAAAAGAAAACTATTAAAACATTTAGAAATTAGGAAAAAATAGAGATTAAGCAAATTGATGACGTTTGGTGGGTTAGGTTATGACAGTTGTCATGGTGCGCCAAAGACAATTAAGGTTATGACATTTGTGATTGTGCGCGCATGAATAATTGTTATGTCATAATAGAAGCAAAGTCAGCAATATCCATCACAGTCTTATTTAGAATGCCGCGAGCGAAAAGACCAAATCTTTTACAACGAAGCCGTAATGCAATTAGATTGCGGTATATTGCGAACCAATCCACTGCAGATGAAGATGAAATCGCACGAGAGAAGGGCGCCGTGTTAGTACGGCCCGACTTCGTGTTTCACAAACACAGGAACAAAGAGAGGCCATACGTGAAACGGCTCGGTTGGCAATGAGAAATCGTAGAGCAGAATACAGAGATCAACAACGTCGAGCCGCAAGAAGAAATGCTTTAAGTGTTAATTTGAATCGAAGAGCGTTTCAAGGGGATTCCACAATTGACTACAACTTGCACCCTTTCGTTAGAATTGGCCCTATGGAGGTTGTGTGCGTCCATTGCGGTGCATTAAAATTTGTTGGAGAAACATTTTGATTGTGCTGTCTCATTGGAGAGGTTAAATTCGCCATTGTTGCCTCCGCCACCTGAGCCATTGCATTCATTGCTTCGTGGCGAAGCTCAAGAATCACGACATTTTCTTTCGAACGGTTAACGATACAACCCATGTTTCCAAATGACTTCATTTGGAGCAAATATTATTGAAGAACGCGGATTCAGTCCGACATTCAAGATAATGTTTGTTGGTAATCATATATCACTAATTATCACTTCCCTTTCGACGATACAAAGATAAATTCACCATAGAATTGGATCATTGCAACCGTTGAAGACGCACAGCATAAAATTGTTTCAAATTTACTTCATGGCCAATATGGAGGACCAACTTGATCGGCGTCAAACGATCAATAACGCAATGAAAACGGAAATTCTTCAAGATTTGAAGCAAATACTTCATGGACATTATGTGTTGATTTGGTTGTTCAAAACTGCGTTGGATCGCATGCCAAGTGATGACTATAAAGTCGTGATCAGAGCAAATAAACGCACCGCTGGAACACACGAACGACAATTCAACGTTTCGACAATAGATAAAGTCGCAAAATATAGTATATCACAAGGTGCTTCAATGAAGATAATCGACACGATTGCAACCCATTCAGCAAATAGGTTAGGAGAAAGTTGTGCTTAAATGAATCCGAATACGAATACGAATCATTTGGTTTACATTCAACAAAGCAAATGCTTTGCTGCCACGTGAATTTGCTCCTTTTTGAACTTTTATTCAACTTAATTAATTTTATCTTAATATAAACAATTTAATAAAACTCAGGTAATAACTTAAGACAACATTTATTAATTCTAAGGCGGTACGAAGCTCGTCGGGTCTGCTAGTATATATATATATATATATGTATATGTATATATATATGTATATGTATATATATATATATTTATATGGGCTTCATGCGAAGCGTTTCATTCAAAATTTAATGCATATTATGGTTCCCTACATCCCAATATTCATATATTTGTGAAGGTGCTGAAAAATATTTCAATATTTTTACATAGATACATATAGAAATGAATTGGATCAATGACTTTATATCAAAAGTGTTTCGTTTAAATTTAGCTCTGTTGTTTTAAATTAATATGGATAAGTATAGTTGTTTTTCATATATATTCTAGGATTTGAGTTTTGTTTCTGTATTTTATTATTATTAATAATAATAAAGAGAATGTAGTACTTCATTTTATTTCTTGATAGTTTACTTCATTAGATGCATTAAATTGGTATAAATATCAAGTTAATGATAAAATTTTGCTTATCTTCGAATGAACTTAATTCACAGCACAGCCGGTGATATTCGCCAAACTCCTCTCTTCTTTCATTTATCTCGTGTACCCATTTTCGCTTTGCTCGATTTAGAGCTAACAGAAGAAGAAGTTCTTCTTCATAGAGGAGCTGCTCGACGCACTTGGTCGCAACTGTTTTCATACTGTTCCGCCCAAGTTGTTCGCATTCTGTTTGACAGCCGTAGTCCGCGACGGACTACGGACATTTTGTCCGCGCGGACACTCGGACAGTCCGCTTTCTGTTTGGCCGAGCCTTAAGTAAAGGCGCGATCGGTTTTTTACATATTTTCGAATGTC
Source organism: Chrysina gloriosa (assembly GCA_038088585.1). Lineage (NCBI taxonomy): Eukaryota > Metazoa > Arthropoda > Insecta > Coleoptera > Scarabaeidae > Chrysina > Chrysina gloriosa. The sequence goes on from CM076087.1 coordinate 72,784,979, forward strand.
TCGAGAACAATTCGAGAATTTACATACTCACCTAGAACCTAGAATATCAAAAAGGATCATCTACGTCTAGTCCGCCGTGGACTCTGTGTACATTGACAACGACTCACCTGTCCGCCGCGGACTTGATTAGTCCGCTGCGGTTGCCGCATTTTGTTTAACCATGGTGATATAATAACACGTAACACAGAGTTTGCGCGGACAGTCCGCTTTCTGTTTGACTGAGCCTTAGGGGATTAAGCGTCAGGTGGAGCGCGACTGTAATTTGGGTCACCCGTAATTATGACTTAACCCTCGTTCTACTGCATCCCTATTGTGATATTCAGACACAATTATTCTTATTCTTTCGTCGGCTTGATGATATTTCCGAAGTTTTAAAGATGGTTCGTTACAGGCAACAAGTTCTTTGTAATAGGTATCGCGCCCTTTTTATATATTTCGCAGTCCATTAATAAGCTTCCAAATAGTCAGGTAATTGACTCCTAATTCAGTCTAAAGTCATCGATGTGCAGCTTCCGCGTGGTTGTTGGTTCAATCTTCTTAGCTAAATCGTCTAGAATTCCGGGAAACATGACTTCCAACAATATACACCTAAATGGTATTTGGTGAATGCTTCACTTCGGTTTATATTGCATGTATTAATTCAGTGTCTAATGTATCAATTGGCCCACAGATTGGAAACAGCTTGCATAACGTAAATATGGGTCTTATCTAGGGCTGGGCGATATATATCGATACGTAATATCGAATGTATACATATCGATATTTATCGATAAATCGATATATTCCACAGTCTTGTTAGTATCGGTTCATTATCGACTCTATCGATATGTATCGATATATTCGATATTATTTATCGATTAATAATGGTACATGAATATACCAATATCAATATTATTAACTATTATTGGTAGATGGAGATAATAGACGTTGTTCGGCTCTCCACATAGTCATGATTTAGGGCTGGGAGAATATTCGGTAGATTCTGAAAATATTCGTTAATATTGTCAGGAGTTTGTGGTAAGCTGGCATTAAAGGAGATACGAATAACACGTATTGGATTGACGTAATAAGAATCGTTGTCACAAATTTATCGTCTATGTAATCATTAAGTCAGGTGTTCGCCTACTATTTTCCTTTGACGTTGCATAAAGATACGGAGTTTATTTGCAGTTGTTAGAATCAATAGGGTATTCATCAATTCGCAAATTTAAAGTAGACCGCTTATTCATAATGATTTATGCTTACTCTATCAATGATCCGATCGTTAGTCGTATTGGAAACTGGCTACAATTGTATAACAGGGCCGGACTCACAACTGTAATTATCAATATCTTGCGAACGATACATTTGGCGCCCTACGTTCATTATGCAAATATTATATAACTATCAACTTTTGGACAACATTTTTTACCATTCGGACAGTTACACCTGTATTATATATTATATATCAATATCAATATATATCGAATATATCGATATGAATATCGATTATATTGATATATATCGATAATATCGATTTGTATCGATTATATTATCAAATATTCACTATATCGATAAATATCAGTAATATCGATATAATATCGGTTATATCGATATATCGATTTCAATATCATGACTTATCGATGAACCGATATTCGATGTTCATCGATATTTATCGATATACCAAATATTTTCCCAGCCCTAGTCTTATCTCTGCGGCTACAGCAATTGAATTTACTAAAAAACTTAAAGATAGTTTAATATCTGGCCACGATCAGGTTCCCGCTTTTTGATTAAGGACTGTAAATACATATTTGTGATTCCTTTGACAAAATTATTAAATTTAGCTCTTACATCTTTGACCTTCCCTGATATCTGGAAAGTGGCAAGGATTACTCCGATACACAAAAAGGGTGATATGAGTAATGTGGTGAACTACAAACCTATCGCTATTCTTTCTAATTTGGCTAAGTTGTTGGAACTAATTATGTACTCACATATTTTCCCTCTAATGAATCATCATATTTCTCCTCATCAACATGGCTTTATGGCGAAACGATCGACCGTATCAAACTTGGCTTGTTTTAAACAATTTGTGGCAAGCTCACTTGACGCTGGTGGCCAAGTAGACACCATGTATACTGACTTTTTAAGGCGTTCGACCGTATTGGTCATGCAGCATTGCTTAAAAAACTGATGGCTTTTGGATTTAGTGAAGATTTGGTTGGCTTTTTTAAGTCATACTTAACTAGTAGACCACAATATGTATTCTTCAATGGCTACTCGTAGGGATCATTTCAAGCACTGTCACGTGTACCTCGGGGCTGAAATATGGGTCCTTTGCTGTTAATTATTTTATAAATAACATTACAACTGTAATTAACTCGAATAAGTTGCTGTTTGCCGATGATCTTAAAGTGTTCCGAGAAATCTCATCAGTATCGGACTGTCTTAGCCTGTAGGCTGACTTGGATAATATCGCTTTGTGGTGTGAATCTAATAATCTACCCCTAAATATCTAAATGTAAGACAATATCATTTACACGCAGAACCGTTCCAGTTTCTTTCCCATATTGTATTGGTGAAAATCAGTTGGAGAGGTGTGCGTTAGTCAAGAACTTGGCTGTTTGATTTGATCCTACACTTAATTTTAATCATCACATGGATGTAATTACTGCCTCGGCTAGAAAAATGTTGGGTTTCGTTATTAGGAATTGCAGATGTCTTAAAAATACTCACTCTTTACAAGGTACTTTGCTCTGGTCAGATCTCGTCTAGAGTATGCGTCAGTAATATGGTATCCTTTTTATTTAACACACAGACGAGATCTTGAATTAATTCAAAGAAGATTTTGCAAATTCTTAAGTTTTCAAATTGATAATGTTTATCCAGCTAGAAATATAGATCAGGCAATATTGTTGAATCGCTTTGAGATACCGTCACTTCGATTCCAAGAATTACTTCTAGCGTTAAATATGTATATAATTTAATTGATAGTAACATTGACTGTCCTGATCTTTTGCAATTACTAAACTTTTATGTACTACCATTTTTATCTCGTGATCCACCAATATTTTATTTACCACGATGTAGAACGAATATTGGATCTTCCACGCCTACTTGAGGTGCTACAATTACAATATAATTTATATATAAACTGTATAATATATGTAACTGTCTGTGACATCAAAAATGACTCATTGCGGGATATTGTCAGCTGTTGCAAGCGTCATTTCAATGCATTTGTATAGGTTCTTCTGGAAATATTGTATTCTTGTAAGGTTATATCGTGCATATCGTAATTTCATTCATTGTCCTGTAATTGAATTGTAATTTGTTGGACAATAAAGATTATTATTATTATGAAAACTCTATTATACAGATTCCAAATTTCTGGTGTCGTCTACACCAGAGGTGGCCAAGAAATCGATCGCGAAGCCGATTTTGGTCGATCTTCCGCAATTTCTTGCCTTAACGTATAATTGGTTTTTAAAGATTTTACATCTAAAGAAGAATTATTGGGTATGATTTCTTTGAAAGAAAGGACTCGGGGATAGATAAATTCAAAGTCTTTAAAAACTTGCTGAATGATGGTGCAGCTGCAATGGGAGGTCGCATAAATGGATTTATAACCCTATGTCAAAATGAAGATGAATTCCCCGCCTTTTTGGGCTACCACTGCATAATTCACCAGCAAGAGACTTAACACAAAAGAGGTAATAGACATAACGTTTAAAGTTGTTAATTCAATTCGAGGAAGTTCCCTCAAACGGCGTCTCTTACAACTGCAGCTCGATGAAGACCAACCTAAATTACTACTGCATACCAATGTAAGATGGCTAAGCAAACGTAAATTTTGGCAACGATTTCGTAACTTATTGCCTGAAGTAATTGATTTTCTTCACGAGCAAGATGGAAAATGTGAAAATTTAAATGATGAAACATGGCTTAGTGATAGCATTTCTTACCGATTTTACTTCAATATTAAGTCATTTAAATTTATAATTACAAGGTAAAAAATAAAACAGTAATGGATATGATCAGCTCTATAGATGCATATAACACAAAATTTATTTTGTTAATAGAAGATATACAAGAAAATAATTTGAATCATTTTCCAAATATGGCGTAACTACAAAAACATAAAAATATTAATTATAAGATCGACAAATACGTCACGGAAACCCAAAAAGTAATTGAAGATTTTGAGGTGAGATCTCAAGATTTTGGAAAAATTAAAGAAATTGTGGAATTTATATAATAATAATAATAATAATAATAATAAATGGCTTTATTGTGCGATCATTTTTTACATAAAGAGGAAAAAAAAATAAATATGTATACATAAGGAAGAGAAAAAAACTATATATATATAAAATGCAGATGCACAACCGCGGGGCAAGGCCCAGTTACATGTACTAAATGTACCTGCTCTTACCTAACCCCGAGTAACAGCAACACACTCAATAAAAATTATGATTTTGCAACATGACATAATGGACTAATAAAATAATATAGTGAAATAATAAGTAAATGCCTAAACTCTAAGTACCTAAAAACTAAAAAACTGAAGAACTTAAAATTAACACTAAAAACTAAAACCCTGCTAGTGTGATCCCCGCCCCAGATGATACATAACAAAATAATTAAAAATAATAGAGCAGAACAGTAATAAAAGGAGAAAAGAAAAAAAGACAAAAACAAAAACAATGGTTTGCACGACCATCCAGCAAAGAGAAAAGATCATGATATTAAATTAGAGAAGAGCACAGAGCGCAGCTTCTATTTAAATTGTGCGACAGAGGTACACATTTTTAGATGTGTTGGCAACTCATTATATTTATTATAAATACAAAATGAGAATGATCTCTCATAAAGTGAGGAGCGGTGAATGGGCGGAGAAATCAAGTTACGAAATCGGGTGGTGACACTGTGAACATCCGTCCGATATCTTATTTTTTCATACAAATAAGGTGGCGACTTTAATAGTAAAATTCCATGAAATAGTGTTAGCATTTGTATTTCCCTTCGACTCTTCATATTTAACCATCCTGCATCGGATAGTTTGTGCGATATATGTTGGAATTTCCTTATACCATAAATATATCTCAGACAGGAGTTCTGAACTCTTTGTATACGATTAACCGTGATTTGATCTAAACATGGGTGATATAATTCTGAGCAGTATGTAAATTTAGATAAAACAAAGGCATTACATAATGTTCTTTTAATATTGGTGTTCAGAGTCGAGCGAAAAGGATACAACTTTTTAAGGTTTGCATATGCAGACTGAATATAGCCACTGATCTGGTCTCTAAAGCGAAAAGTATTGTCTAGAGTCAATCCGAGACTCCTCGCTTTTATTACTACTGGTATTTGCAAGTCGTTAATTCTGATGTCAACAACGTCATTAAGATGTTTGCATACCTCTTTGCCCCTCAAAATCAAAACCTGTGATTTTACAGGGTTAAGACATAATGAATGAGCAATCGATGTTTTAAAAAGAGCCGCCAAATCTTCATTAATTTTACTGATACTCATGTCCAAGTCGCACAGTCTAAACGAAAAATAAAGCTGGATATCATCTGCGTATAAATGTGCTTTCATGTACTTCAAACCATCCAAGAATGATAACGTGTATAAAGAAAAAGAATAGGGCTCAATGTAGAGCCCTGAGGGACACCTCTCGACACTCCCAGAGACCCAGACTGAACGCCATCAATTCTGACAGATTGGGATCTATGCGACAGAAAGGACGCAATCAGACGCACAGCCCCACAATCAAAACCCCTGCTCCACAGCACATCAAGCAGTACAGAGTGATTAACTGTATCGAAAGCTTTCGAGTAATCTAATAAAACCAAAATTGTAACTAAGCCTCGATCAGTAGCAGCTAAAATATCGTCCGTTACACACAGCAGGGCCGTAGTACAGCTGTGACCCGCCCGGAAACCAGATTGCACATCTGGAGGAAGTTTATTTTCATTTACATACGTTTTCATTTGTCCCTCCAGAACACGTTCAAGTACCTTTGAAAGTGTCGGAAGAAGACTAATTGACCGCAGATCTTTTAATTCACGAACTTCTGATATTTTAGGAAGCGGAATCACATATCTTTTCCTTTTAAAAAGATTTAAGTGTGAGACGCATTAGCCAACAAATTTCATATGGAGCAAAAGGCATTAGAATATGAAATTATAAGTTTACAAACTGATTTAGTTTTGCAAGCCAGAGAATAAATTCTGAATCTGTCTTTATCTGTAGCTAATTTGAATTAATAAATATTGTTAATAATTACTCATGTTGTTTTAATTTCGCTAGACGTGAGTTTATTGGTTATTAAGTGGTTTTTTACGTAGGTAGATACAGGTGTGTCAATACGCAGCGCACTCCCGCGAGCTATTGATAGATTAGCCACAAATAAGTCTAAAAATCTTTTATCATTTTCCATGATAAACTTTCCTGGGTCAAAAGAATGGCAAAAATGAAATCTTAAAATCAAATTATCAGCCATACTGTGCATTTTTATAACAACTTTTTCATATCTACGAACAAACAATACCACAACTAATACCTTGCAATCAATCATAATAAAGGAATAATATTTTAAGTTACTAAAAATCTATCTTCAAAGTATCGAAACTCGTACCTACAAATATTAAAAGTTGGGTTTAAAAAATTTATTTTCTTTACGAGCCTATATCACGAAAAGTTAATGATTTAAAAAATAAGAAATAGTTGTAAACATATATTTTGTTTATCTACTCATAGCTCGCAGGAGTGCACCTCATACCCTCATACTGAAAAACGGTGTATAAACGTAGTATGTATTTCACACCTCCCCTCCTCAACAAGTCGATCGCGACACATTTCGAAGATACAAAGTAGATCTTCTATGCACAAAAGTCACCATTTTGATTTTTAAAGAAAAGTCTGGATCTTTTATCCTTCTCATTTTATTTGGCAAAAGAGCATAAAATATAGGATGCCCGCCACGGTGTTTCTTTGCCATGACTACGTAACCTTGAGAAAATAATTCTGGCAAAATTGTAAAAGTTCCATCAGCATACCATATTTGTGATGTTTATAGATATTGAAGCCACGTTTCCCGACCTAAAATTAAAATTCTTTCATTATCGTTTTGTTCACTGATACGCAGTAAGAAGTTTCTTGTATTCCTTGTTGGGTTTGATGTAATTTGTAACGTTCTGGCACTATAAGGTCTTGCAGTGGATCAGAATCTCTACGCATAGCACCCACTTCGTTTCTTTTGCGACGAATTACATTCCTTAATGCGCAATCTTTGGAAATTACAGCTTAACCAGCTTGCGATAAGTTAACTATCACTCATTTGTCACTTAGACAGTTTTTTGACTGTAGCTTCTGCACGACGTTTCATAGCAGTAATCTCAGTAGCAACTTCCACGTTTGCTGCTGAAGAATAATGATAATGTAAGTTAATTTCTTTTATCATATCTCCGTTTTTTGGTGCGTAGTCTAGCTTTACAACATCCCATCTACTCACTACGCCAAAATTTAACATCCTCCATACGAACAATTGTACGATTGATAAAAGACAATTTTTAAACCGTGAAAGAATTCCATGCACAGTTACGCTTCATAAAATTTCAAAAAAGGATATAAGGTTTTTTATTACTAGGTTTAGAAAGTTGGTGAATACAGATGTCGGTTTTAAGTTACTAAAAAGAAAACAAGTTTTGAGCGAAAAACGTATGACACATGATTTTCTGATAATATGCGTACAATACCTGCAACGATAGAAATTTTAAAATTTCTATATCGTAAGACGAGGTTATTGCTTATCCGTAAGATGTAATTTTCCATTTGGAATACTCTAACTCCCTGTTAAGGACTTTATGTTTCTTAACATTAAGTGTACATATATGTATTGTATTATTTGTGTCAAACTTAAAACTATATGAGCCAGAAAATTGTCATGACTAGTCAAGCAGCCGTTCAAGCACTCACCTCACATACCAACAATTCAAGGTTTGTCTAGGAATAACACAAGAAGTTTGATCCTCTAGGTAACCATAATAAGGTACCCTTACTATGGATACCAGGTCACGCCGCAATAGAAGGCAATAAATCGATTGATACATGTACAAAGCACAGATCATCATTATCACTCATATGACGCGAACGCTTTTGTAGGCGAAGTAAGCATTTTCTTTGTGAAATGATAAAAGGGGAACAAGAGCGGAGGAGGGAAAACTATTGGGGCGGGCAGAAATCTTCTCGGGAATTATCTATGAAAATTATGGCACTACAGACTGAATGGGCACCTACACAGATTAAGTATAGTCGATAGCTCTAGATTCTACAAGGAAGTAATTGAGACTCCGCAACATACTCTAAAAGAGTGCCTGAGAAACCACCTCAGGATAGGAATTGGGAACTCAACATTTTGGAGTTTTTGCGAGCATGAGAAAGAACTGCAGTTTGAGCTAACCTCAAAACGTTAGCGGCAGGGCGGAATAGAATACATACCCTAAGAAGAGAGGAAGTCACCCCGTTGAGCATCAATACCATCAATATTAAACAATATAAAAGTTAAAATTTGCTGTGCGACTAATTTGTATATCTAGTCTAAGATCTCACAACAAATCGTTCTTATCATATTCACTTCGAATAGTGAGAGATGCAGCTACTCGCTATACGTGTTTTTCTTTAACTCGCAAAGTATATCAAATAATTTATTAGTAACTCCCCACCTGCATATATAGATTAAAGCGAGCTACTATACAAAAATACTCGTAAACATTATGAGCTTTATAATTTCGAGTACAAGTCGACTGTATCAAGATTACAAATTGGAGGTCAAAAAGAAATATGTATCTATATACATACATGTTGTTTATGTATTGCATTTTTCACGTTAAATATGAGAATTTCTTTCAAAGCTTGAAAACATAACAAAACTTAATAAAACATACAAAAGTGCAGTTTGAAACTTGGTTCTCTTCTCCCGAATTCGAAAGCTGAGAAACAATTTATACGCCAAAAAGAAGAAAATTGGGGAGCTACATAACAACATATGTAGCTATTCCTAAAGTTGCTAGAATGAGTGTTGACCATTACATTTCATATTATGTGAAACAATTTTTTATGTCATTTAGTTCTTAGTTCTATAATATTATTAACTTACTTCCAGAATGTAAGATTACAAAATGGTACAGATCAATATGAGAGATGGGAAACTTTACCTTTTCCATTGCAACTAAAAATATATGTCTTTAACGTCACTAACCCCGATGAAATTTTAACGGGAGCAACACCGATAGTAGAAGAAGTTGGACCGTTTGTTTATAAGTAAGTAACACTTATGGTGACATTCTAATCCAGACTTTATTACTAATAGAAATCTTATACATATTGGATTTACATTAAACTCAAATCAATATTCTTTTATTCCAGCGAATATCGACAAAAAGAAGACATAACATACGATGAAGAAACAGATAGATACAAATATAAAGAGCGTCTTACTTTCGAATTCGATGATGAATTAAGTGCACTTAGCGATGATACCGCTATTACAGTACTGAATATACCACTACAGGTGATTAGGTTTTCATTAATTTCTTTTACACTTGCAAAGGAACAGATGCAGTTCATCTAGACTTCTGTTCTGGGAACACCCGAAATATTTAGATAATTTACAAAAATCACCAAACTGATAACGATAACAAAACTTATAAAACATGTTTCAAAAATAAATACCACTGTATCTTATTTATTATAATCTGCAGATTTTATTCTATTCTTCATTTTACAGATCTAGTAGTCTAATTTGTCTGGTTTTGGCAGTTTCATATGATACACATGTATTTATGTTGCACGCTTTGGTATAACTTACTGTGCATACATAGTCCAGCAGTATCGTTAGTACTTTTGTAACACAGTTGAGGCATACTCTATATATAAATTAAAACTAACTTTTCACGTAATAAAACATATGTGCACACATGCATGATCCATCTCTATGTAATATATTGGTCACGCACAAAGCTATATATCATTTATGTATAATAGTTTATATTTGCATATTGCAGGGTGTATTTCTCACTATTGAAGGCACTACGAGTGTAACCCTCATCAACAATTGGTGGCAGTATCTTTTCCAAGACGGTTATTTCATGACTGTGTCTGCAAGAACTTTGTTCTTCGAAGGTTATCAATTTTGCATTGCTGATAGCTTGACAGTCTTAGAGCGACTGGCTTGCACTACCATTAAAACATTAATAGACGAACACAAGACGTTAACATATGATGATCAAATGATTGAATTTGCTTTCTTTGCATACGTAAGTACCAACTTCACAAATACATTTTGACGTTCATGTATAATTGATGTACTAAAGAAAATAAGAGATACAGTTAAATTTTAAACAACCAAGAAATATACAAATGTCCTTTGTAGACATTTTAAAGCGTATTTACTCTTACTATGCAGGGTATTCCACGCATATGGATCATTACAAGTTTTCCATCTTCTACTATTTATTTTTATTTGAAACCTTGGCATCGATTCTTTTACTCTTTTGTGTTCTAAAGGATAATTTTGCTTTGAAAATGTCAGCTCAGCTTATATCGGAGAATGATATCAACTTTGTTATTTTAAACAGGATGCTCTAATTTTTATATTTTATCAATGAAAATAAGTAGATCTTTATTATACATCTCTATATCTACATACGTACAACCGTTTTTCAGTTATTTTAAACCACGCCTTTTTCCTGTTTCGGCAGCGGGTGCCTTAGGACTAGTCATTTCAGCCAAATTGAACCAAAGTTTCTTGTACGGGCTGTGCGTTTAGTTTAAGTGTGAATATATTAACTTGCGACAAATGCGTTACTCAATCATATACAGAGAACTCACGTAATGGAACGCTCTATATATTAGTACATTAGTAAAATTAGAATAGTAGCCCAACCAAACCGTATTAGGCTTCCCTACACCTATCTCTATTTCGAGTTATAACTACTTTTTTTTTCTACTTCGTCCCAGGATATGCTAATGATTACCTAATCTACTTACAAAAAAACTATCTTTTTTGACATATGCGTTCTACTTTCAAGAATATTTAGCAACGTCAGTCAACACCTTCCTGTGCTTCTCAATCATTCCCTTTTAATCAACAAATAATGACAACTACTCGAAAAGAGACATTCTAAATATATTCTTTACTAATAAGTAACTGGAATTCTGAATTAAACTTATACGTTCAGTGAAAGACATGCTAGTTTACCAATCCTGACCACAAACAAGAAATTCAGAAAGATGAAATTGCATATTTTCGCTTTCATTTTGGTATTGCTGTAACTAATTAGAACGTTCACACACCTCGTTCAAACTATGAACAAAATGCTTAAAAATAACGTTTTCGGATAACCTTCGTCAGTGAAAATATACCTACATACATACATATAAAGTACGTCCCCGGATTGAGTTCAGTATAAGTATAATTCAACAACAAAAATTTAATTTCGTTTTAATGGTTTAGAATGCTTGCTCTGAAAAGAATTTCAAGCACCTTTTTACTTTTTAAAAGGTCGTCAAAGAAACATTTTTGTCTAAGTAAACTGCCATTTCCGACAATAATACGGAAAGACATTATTCAAAAAGTTGTTCAGAATATGAAATTATGACAGTATGCAAAATTTTACAAATATTGGATTACTTTGATTAAATCAGTATTTGTTTTGTATTCTTGTACGAAATTAGAGAAAAATAAACTTAATATAAGGTGCTGATAAAGTATTTTATTCAAAAAAAGAAAGCACATAACAATTTTTCAATTTGAATTGGTTTTTGTTGTAATAAAACTAAAAAAGAAAATTTTTAATAGAACAATATTATGAAAATATTTGTAAATGCAGAATATGAATCTTAGCATTTTAAAAGCTGAAATACACAAATTTGTTATGTGCTGTAAAAGCTTAAATTTGAATCAAATAAGACATCAGGATCCTAAATTTGTGCAACTTTTGTTAATAGTTATTCATTGATAGTATACGACGAATCAATATAATTAATATTTGTAATAGAGTAAAATTTACCAACATTAAGGTTTAACTTTGATTTGGAGGACCAATCAGACCCGCCGATAAGTGAAACCGCTGATAGTTCTAAAGAACTGCTACCCAAACAGAAAAAAGGGATACCTTAAAATAACTGAAAAATAGTTGATGTAAATGTAAATATCGAGATGCATAATAAGAATGAACTTATTTAAATTCGTAGACAACAAAAATGTAATAAAAACTATACAATTCTATTTAAAATAAGGTTGACATCGATTTGGAACATAAGCGAAAGTGATACTTTTGGAGAAATATTTCCCCTTAGAAAACAATAGGGTATATGTAAAATTTTGTAAACATTATGGCTATATCATTGCATAAAATATTTTTTTATAATCTTCATGTTTAAACATTTCAATGCCGAAGAGTCTTTCTTTTTGGGTATTTTTGAAATAGAATAAGAAACATGTACTTCAACAGACAAGTTATAGAGAACTGATTGCTAAATTTAGTTCCATTTCCACAGCATTTGCTTCACGCTTCGACTTACCAGCATAGAAGCGATAGCCAAGAGAATTTGTGTAATTCTAAAATTTTGTATTTCTTTACTCGCAAAGAAATACCTATTACGATAAAATTCTGAATAAGATCTTAAAAAATTAAGCCATTTTAATTATATCCACAATATACCATCAACATAATAACTAGTTACTTTAATTGAACGCCTAATACGTTTAAAGTATTAAAGCTTATATTCAATTTTACATTCAAATATTTCTTCTCTGTAGAAGAATGACAGCACTGATGGGGAGTTCGAAATATCTGGTGGAAATAATGATATTAATAGTATTGCTCAAATTTTTTCTTGGGAAGGTCAGGAATATGTAGATACCTGGGTTGGTGCTGAGTCAACTTGTAACCAAATTCGAGGAAGAGATTCATCAGTATTCCCTCCCTTCAATAATGAAAGCAGCAATTTTGATATATTTAGCACTGATGTATGCAGAGTAATGACATTAAAGACAACAGGTACTGCTGAGTATGAAGATATAAGAGGAATACTTGCAACGTTAAACATTGATAATCTGAAGAATGATGGTGATAATGAATGTTATTGCGTCCAACAGACGAAAGATTTGGACGGCGAATTAGAATGTCTGCCTGATGGTTTTGCAGACCTGCAATCTTGTGTCGGTAAGTATAGGTAGAGTAAAATTGTTTTAAGAACAATCACTGTACTATTAGAAATCTGCGCAGTAAGCATGGAGGAGGAAACTCCCGAACACGTTATTACGAAAATTGATTAATTCGCGGCGATAACGTAGGAGCTCTTCTTAAAATAATGTCATCCTCCATATATACTAACTTGAATTTTATTTAACCGAAATCATCTTACGCAAATATCTGGATATTTTTTGACATTTATGTATAAAACGTATTCGTTACACTTTTTAGAAATACAAAGTCTTAAGTTTAGCTAATGAAATAATTAGCATTTCCCGTTATAATTTAATAGTCGATTACTTAAAAGATATTAATACCGTTTAGGCGCACCTGTGGTCTTATCTTACCCACATATGCTTTGGGCGGATGAAACATATAGGAACACTATTCAAGGTCTTGCACCAATCGAAGAAAATCATCAAACCTTTGTCGTATTGGAACCTGTAAGTTTTCTAATATTGTTAATAGAATATGCATTACATTAACTGTATTAAGTAATCAAAACTACTACAAAATGTGTTTTAGGATACCGGGACTCCATTACAAGGAGCTAAAAGAATTCAATTTAACATCATTACAAGACCAATTACAGGCATTGATATAACTAGCGATTTGACACCTGCCGTTTTTCCATTAATCTGGGTAGAAGAGGTACGTGATCTTTGTCCTTTCTAAACAAATTAAATGCAGTTCAAAAGTTAGGATCACACAATATGCAAACGATATATGTATGTATGTACTATATGTATGGTATAACTCATCATAAGTTAAAAACCTGACAGTAATTCTGTCGAACGCGATCTACAGCATGCATGCTTGATTTTTTAAAAATAGTTCTCATCACCTTCACAAATCATTTTTCTAGACAAAGATCAATAAGATTGAAATTAAAAAATTGCAGTGGAGTAGCTACAAAACTTGTAGGGTAAGGTGAGGTAATTCCGTGACATAGGTAATATCGTGTTTAATTAATGTTATTACATAGCCTAAATACGCAGTGAGTTTTGGAGTAGTCCGTTAGATAGCCCTAGTTGTCATCTTTTCGGCCGTGTGATTTACAAGTGCCTACTACATAAGCAATCCGTTTGAGAGGAAAGTATTGCAAATGTCTCTTATTGTAAGTGGATTCTTTTTGTGCATTCGCTGTAAATTTAATTTTATTCAGTAATCAAGATCAGTTTAAACCAAAATTAGTATTTAGTATTGCATTTTAAAGCTTATGAATTGCAGTTTAGCATAAATGTTTGTTAAATTGGCATACGAATTAGCTAATTCGATCAACCGGGAAAAAATGTTTAATCCTGAAAAGAAAATAGCAAGTAAGTGGTGGTAGGGAAAGTTTAAGGAGCGACATAATTTATCGTTGCGTACTCCGAAAAATCTTTCTGCATATAGAGCGTCTGTAGCCAACGCGACAATGATCGAAGATTACTATTCTAAGCTAGAAGATCTTCTAACTAAATTGGACATCATGGACAAGCCCAACAGAGTGTAGAACGTGGACGAAACTGGGTTAACATTTGTTTTCAAGAGTGGAAAAATTATCAGTCAAATTGGTAAAAGGTTTATTTATAAGAGAACTTACGCTGAGCGGGGAGATACCCATACTTTAATTGATTGTGTGTGCGCTAATGGCACTTTCATGCCCCCATTTGTCATATTTAAAGGAGTTCATTGGAACGACGACTTAGCAAAGAATTCTTTTCCCAATGCTATAACTAGACTATCGCCGAAAGGCTGGATTAACGGAAATTTATTCAAAGAACGGTTTCAATTTTTTATTGCCTCAATTCCCGCTCTTAGACCAGTTGTATTACTCATGGATTCATACAGTGCGCACATAAACATGGATGTAATAAAATTAGCAAAAGACTAAGAATCTACTTCAGCCATTAGACGTGGGGATGTATAAGCCACTGAAAAGTTATTGGAGCAAAGCTCTCAATGATTACGTGCTTAATCATCCGCTGGACAAACCCAACCGTTACAACTTTCATGAGATTTTCAGGGAACCATTTATATTAAGCATGACACCTTCGAACGTAATAAACACATTCGGAAAAGCAGGTGTCTATCCATTTAATAGACATGCAATTCCAGCAGAAGGTCTAAGCCCATCGGCGTTAACCGATCAGCCAGCTCTTCAAACGCAATCGCAGTAATCGCAAACGCCCGAAACGCCAGTTGCTACACCTTCCAAAGTGGATGAAATTCTAACAGTGCCGGCTGCTCAAAGAAAAGCATCAACGCGTAAAAAAAGGGGAGAATTTCGATCTCGGTTTAGAGCTGGATGAATGCGCTCCTTCCACTTCTACGCCAATCTGCAGCACTCCATCCACGTCTAAAGTGCATCGTCCAAATCAAAAAATTTGAAATCAGATGATAATGAAGAAGAAGATTGTGGAGACTGCCACATAAAATTTTCAGCCGATGTGAAAAGAAAAACTGGTGCCAGTTGGGTGCAATGCTCATTTTGCTTTATTCCATACCGCACAACCTGCTAAAATAATTTCGAAGATAATGACGATGTGTATATGTGTAATATCTGTGAAGCCCTAGAAGAGGAGCGGCATTAGAGTCTAAAAAATAAAATGTATTAATCTTTTTCATGATTTTTATTATTATCACATTTTTTATCCCGTTTCACGACATTAACGTAACTTTCACTCTGAATAAAAGCACCTACAAAATTTTTCTGTTTTACTCTAAAAATATAATTTTCCATAAGAATGTTGTCGAAGTGTTGTAGAATTACGTCCTTTCTCCAAAAATAGATTTACTCTTTATTTTTAGTGCGGTAGCTACAGTTTTATCAAAACATCACGACATAACCTTATCTTACCCTACCAAGTTGCACGGTCAACAAATGCGATAAATGTATTAAATGTTCTTCGCATTATCGCGAAAGTTAGATCTGTATCCAACCATCACGGATATATTCTTTTCACTTTAAACGCTTAAACATACTCGAAAATTAAACTGTTGGAATCTGCGTCAGTCTTGAGATCTACATCAGTTATAGGGCTTTAGGTAAGAACACAAGAACTATCTTTGGGGATTAAAACAAATGAGAGTGGGATGTTAAATAACAATCACAGATTGGCGGTTGTTGATCTCATCTCAAACATGAATTTAAACTGGCTTATAATGTTTACCAATCTCATATTGAGGCTCAGGCTGTTCGTGAACCCGCTGTATTTTGGAAGTTTGTTAATGGTAGGAAGGGAGGCACACGTATTCCAGGGTCCATGGTGCACGATAATAACGATATTACTACGCCTCAAGGAATTGTGGACGCCTTCGCGGATATTTTCTCCTCTGCGTTCCGTCCTGTATCGACGCTCACTCCTAATACATATAACGATAGTTATCCTATTTCCTTATATCCAGTTACATCTGACGATGTTGTGATGTTATGTGTGTTTTAATGGCTTTCACTCGTTTCATTTTACTCCTACATCTGGTGTGCCTCAGGGTTCTAACCTAGGGCCTCTGCTATTTAATCTCTTCATTAATGATCTCTTAACCTTGTTGGACTGTGACGTTTTGGCTTATACCGACGACTTAAAGATTTTTGTGGAGATTGGTAGTGATGCAAACTGTATCAAACTGCAGAACAATTTACAGTTGGTGTACGGATGGTGCAGTGATAATAAATTACTTTTAAATGTAAATAAATGTGCTGTGGTCACATATCCTAAGGCTTCCAACCCCATTATTTACAATTACCATGTTGACAGTCTAGACATTCCACGTAAAACACAAGTGAAAGACTTAGGAATCCTATTTGATAGTTCTTTACAATTCACTGACCACATTTACGCTATATGCTCTGCTGCCACGAAATCCTTGGGTTTTTTGATTCGCACCTGCCGGCAATTTAATAATCTGTCGACCTTGAAGGCTTTGTTCTGTGCCTTTGTTAGATCGAAACTATAATTTTGTTCTGTTATCTGGTATCCTTTTTATATATACCAACAAATGGCACTTGAAAGGGTTCAGAAGCGCTTCCTCAAATACTTGAGTTACAGATGTGACGGCTATTATCCGCCTCGTGGCGTCGACTATAACTCTCTTCTTGATAGACATGGTTTTCAGTCATTGACGGCTCGAAGAGAAAAGGCCAGTCTAACTTTCCTGGTTAAACTAATTAACAACTATATCGACTCTCCAGCCCTGTTATCTCAAGTCAATTTCGCCGTGCCTACTCATAACACACGATCTTCAGATGCATTTTTTGTACCTAGAGGCAGAACAAATATTTGGGAAAAGGCTCCATTGTGTCATATGACTCGATCTTGACCCGTTTGGATAATCTTATTGTTATTGTTTTTGTTAATATATAGACATATATATATATAGTTATTGTTTCTGTAAAGGACTAATATTTTTGTTTTGATTTCTGTATCGTATGTAATATTTTTCACATTGTCAACTTTCTTATGTTGAGAGCATATGTAATAATTTTTTCTCTCTTTATTTTGAATTATCCTATAAATTGGAATTTTTATTCTGTTGGATAATAAAGATTATTATTATTATTATTATTATCTCCGTCGTCGGTATCTACATACATTCATACATAGATAGTTGTATGTACTATCTGGAACATCGTACTCTGGTGATTTTCAGGAGTTTTCCTTTTCTCCAAACGTCCACTTCCTTAAGGACAACGAACGTCATATTATTAGAATATACCGTTTACAAGCTGAAACTATGAGTAGTGGGGATTCCAAAAGGTGTAAAAATTATCATTTTATCATCACGCATACTTTTTAACTACCTTGTAGCGCTAAGTATTCCAGTAACTAATAAATTTACTTTTAGGGATTTGACTTACCAGAAGAGCAAGTTCTACAGATAAAGGACAAATATCTTAACAAGTTGAAAATGTTAAGTACAGCTTCCTACTCATTAATTGGCGTTGGCGGTGGATTGGTACTCGTTTGCCTAGGATACTTTGCACTTAAATTGATATTCTGATCAATATACTACATTATTATTGTAAATAATTATATATATATATATATATATATATATATATAAGTATATTATAAGTATATATTCATGTCATGTAGCAACATGCCATAAAAATTGCAACACCAAGAAAGGGCGCGAATTTTTTGACCAAACTTAGAAACGTTCACCTATTCAAAAGTACTAATTGATTAAAATTTCAAAGGAAAAGGACAAAAAACTAACACATTTTATTTTTTTCCTTATTAATAATATGTTGAGCCTCCCCTACTAGTTTCACACTCTCTCACTCTTGTGGTACTAATTCCACTAGACATTTTATGTCCTCTTGGAGTATGGTATCCCAAGCAACCTGCAATTCATACCAGAGAGCTTCTAGTGTTTGCGGAGGATTCACTACGTTCCTCAGTTTTCTTTCCATAATGTCCAACACATGTTCTATTGTCGAGAAGTCGGGAAATCTGGGTGGCCATGGCAAGATATTGATATGGGTCTCGTCGAAACGGTTCACAAAAATTCTCGCAATGTGGAGGCGAGCATTTTCTTGCTGGAAACGTGGGTTTTCGAGCTGCTGAAGATATGGAAAAATATGGGATTCCACCACCTCATTTGCTTGAGAAAAACACCAACTGAGATCTGCTTCCATATGCTATAGTACTCTATGCCATAACTCCCACGGCTCGGTGTACATGCCTTTCAACGGATAATTGAATACCACGACGTTCCCCTCATCGTCTGACCCTCAAGCGGCCATCATGCATCCCTATATAAAATCGGAATTCATCACTGAACACCAACTTATGCCACCCCATATTCCAGTGCATTCCTACACCACTCCAACCGTTGCAGTCGGTGTTGAGCCGTAAGTGATAGTACAAGACGTGATCGAAAGACCTGATAGGGCGGTAATTTTCACGTTGTGGCACTCTAGGCATAATCAAACTTCTACAACAAATTAAACCAAATTAAAACAAGAGAAAACGGTGAAAATTGAATAAAAAGTGGCAAGAAATACTACTGACAATAATCGTAAAAGAAACTGCATAAAATTTCAGATATGGCATGGCCAGTTGATCCATCGCAACAAATTTTTAATCAATTATCACCTTTAAATGGGTAAACGTTTCTGCCAAGTTCAGTCCAACAAATTCGCAATCCTTCTTGGTGTTGCAATTTTCATATTATCCAGTATATATAAATTATTTGTATGTGTACTTCATAAAATATTTCTTTCCTTGTCAAATATAAAGGATTGTTTAAATTATTGAGGCATACCTCATTACGAAATCTATCTGGGAAGAAATACTCTGTGCTGATTTAATAAAAAACTGTAAACATAATAAAGTTTTTGTCGTTTTATTTTTTGTTTTTGTTTTATGTATGATTCAACAAAATCTTACTAATTTAACAGAAGTTCAAATGTGTGTTTCCATTGAAATAGACGATTCATCTTTATACGATCCATATCCTTATATGAAATGTTTTGATTTACCATTATTGTTTTTACCTGTTTTTGTTTGACATATTCCATTCCCTGTGGTTTGTTGAAGTATGTAGGCCTTTGCAAAAATTTTGACAATTGTCTGAATGATGTTCACCCCACAACAATTAGAAGTTAATTTAGACTTACATTAGCGCCCACAAGACCATTGCGCTAGCAGTTGGAAGATCATGTAAGTTTCTGTATATATCGTTCTATGGAACACATTACTCTACATTTTGAGACATACTGTAGTAGTTTCTGAACTTTAAAGGATACCGTTACAGTAGGAACGTACCGACCATTTTGACTGACATTCAGTTTTCGAGTGAAACAATTAACTGAAATGATTTTAAAATGATCTCCAAATACAGGATTGATTAAATTGAATAATTTAGTCTCAGAAAAATCTCTATCAACATTTCTAATGACACCTATTCTTCGCAGCATAAGCTAAAATAAGAAATGCTGAAGTATACATCTTTTCCATTTAATATTTTTATTCCAGTAATAGATTGATAGCTAACGAGGATTTTAGAGTGGACTTTAATTATATTTCTACGTACGTTGATAATTTCTTGAATGTTACTATGAATATTTGCATCCTTGTATCCAATTAATAATAGTCTTCTATAGGCATATGATGTACCTACATTCTCTTTATCTTCAAGATATAGTTCAAAAGGGCCTTTATCAGAGATTTCATATCTATTTTGTCTCGTCCTTTTGTGGTACTCCACTCTAAAAATGCTAACGTTACGGAGCTGAAGTTGATATAAAATCGTAAATGATTCGATACCTGCATGATTCGGCGGTAATCGAACTTTTGCAGAACCCCATGTATAGAAGACAATTACTAATTTAAGGATGGTATATAATATAGTACACTATTACAATCAAATTCAACCATTTTCGTTCAATCCCTTTTATTCTTAAAACACATCAGTCAACTGAAGTAAATTACTATATACAATTTGCATCATCGATGTCATTATAGTAAAAACGAACTTACATTTCTTTATTCTTAGTTCATACAAGTAGTTAATCAGTCTGTAATCCTAAGATGAAATTCATGACTGTTCTAATCGCTTCTAGAATCACAATAAGTTTCTCCAAAACATTAGGAGTC
Organism: Chrysina gloriosa; assembly: GCA_038088585.1. Taxonomy (NCBI): domain Eukaryota; kingdom Metazoa; phylum Arthropoda; class Insecta; order Coleoptera; family Scarabaeidae; genus Chrysina; species Chrysina gloriosa. The sequence continues at coordinate 72,805,815 of CM076087.1, forward strand.
AGAAATATGTGACAGGTGTTTAAGTAGCTTACCTCTAGAATGGTTACACATTGTTCTTGATTCAGTATCACGTATTAATATGGAAAGTATTTGCAATATGCAGTAGACAACAAAGCTTTCCCTAGTTATTATATGTACACCTGATATTACTAAAAATTTAAATATTTCCTACAGCATATTGTAGTTTATCGCCTACCAATCTACTTACACTAGTTTGTAATAAATGAAATACACAGAAAAATGCGTCATCGGGAATTACAGTACAAAGCACATGGATTTGTTTCGGCTTTGTATGCTTTCCGTAGATTTTGTTAATCTCGCAGAAATGATAAAACGGTAAAATTCATTAAATCAGTTTACTAAAAGCTCTGAAGATGTGCAAATGCGTTATAGTGTCGGCTATATTTGCCATATTGGGCATTGCAATACTTGTTATAGGCTTTATACTAGGTTTTGCAGTTTTTGATATTTTAATTGACGACAACATTATAAAGGTATGTATAAATGTACTAGCAATATTATTCCTTTAAGAATGAATGTTTATCATCAAACTAGCCATGATAATTGTTTGCGTCATTTTCACAATAATGAAGAAAGTGCTAATTAAAAACCAAGCGATATTGTAGAAAAATTGGGATAATTCTGTATCAGTGACATTAGAAACAACACATTTGTTGTTTATGATATATTAAAGTATTATATTAGTTCTAAGTGCAAAATGAATCAATATTTAAATTCACTATATTGATCAATTCAGGTGTAAAGTTTGGAATATATTTATAGAAAGTGAATTTGCAATAACTAGTCATTATTTTGTATAACTGTTTTGCATCTTTCGGATATCTTCTAAAATGTTTTTTAGATTTCGGAAAGTATGTACATATGTATACTATGGGACAAAAAACAACTCCCCAGCAAAGGTACCATATTTTGTACATGCGTTCATGGTGTTGGGAAAAAGATATGATATAAAAATAAACAAGAAAACAGTAAATCCTAACTCCAATTCGTTTTCCTTGACTTTATTTTTGATCAGTTTACTTCGGCTATTTGACTGTACCACTCGGCAGTTGTGAATTAGTGTATTAAAATGCCAGGACTTTGAAGATAACCAGCTAAGCTAGGTTGAACGGAGTCGTGTTGTTAGACTACATTGCTAGGCGAATGCACAGAAATATTGCTACAATTATTCGATCTTGAAGTGATTGATTTCAAGAAAATAGGACCCCCTAGAAGAACTACTAAACAGAAAGATATTAGACTAAGATTACTTACCTTTAGGAATCGGCATAGTACCTCAAATTCTGTCGGAAATGTGTTTTTGGCAGTGATAAGCCATAGAATTACAATGTGTTCCATAAATGGCCGTATTCACTCGTTTGGTGTGATTTTCTATCGTCCAAGATTAATACTACCTCTCACCAATCGGCATAGTGCCCTCAGATTTGAATGGTGTAATGTACGAGCAGATTGGGATAAGGAGCTATCAGACGGATCTCGCTTCTGTCTATGGGTCCATGATGGGCTTGGACAAGTTTTACGTCGAAGAGGAGAGAGGCAGATATTTAATTTTTCGTTAGAGCGTTGCATTTATTAGAAAACTAGTGATTTGAGGTACACTGAGCATAGGAAGTAGGACGTTTTTGGTATTCATTCCAGACCATTTAAATGTTCAAATATACATTAAAGTTTTGGAATCATTTGCTTTTGATATCCAATCACTAAATAATACCACAACTCACCAAGACCCGGCCTAATGTTGTCGCAGCTACATTACAATTCCTGTAAGAAGCCAACGTCAATATTCTCAATTGGCCTGCACTATCGCAAACCTATTGCCCTAAAACATGTCTAGGATATGATGGGTTGGTATACTTCCTAACTCTCCAATAAACTTACAATAGCTATATAATACCCTACAAAGTAAGCTTCCATAAGAGTCAATAGATCTTCTTAGAAGCACGTCCAGGCGAATAACGGAATGTATTCGTTTCCGTGGAGCAGGAACTCATTATTAATTTTTTTCTATAAAGGGCACGCATCTTACAATTAAAATTTAATCATTTACTATTTCCAACACAGTAAACATTCGTACAAAATTTGATTGTGACTTAGTTTTTTTCCCACGCAGATGTATCTCACGTAGATGTATCTATCTTTTATTTTAATGGTATACTCAAACTATAGTCAACATTAATTATTTTTGCAATTACATAACTTTGATAGTGTTGGCTGTGGTTTGAAGACAAAACTATATATTTGGTTACGTTCAGCACCTTGAACGTCCATCTATTCCTATCGACAAGAAATTCAAGTTTTAAAGACAGCGTTCCATACCAAATACCTAAAGGCTCCTTACTTTTGTTTTATTTTTAATGGTATCCTCAAACGAAGTAGTTTTGTTAAAAGATCACAAAAAAATTGAAATATTTCGAAAACCATTGAGTTTTAGATAACGCAAATAGAAGTTAGAAATATGGCTAACTAATGTTTATAGGAATATCTCAAGTTAAGCATATGTTTGTAATAATTAGTAGGCATATACTCTGCTAACAACGAGGCCAGCATCTTCAACTATATCTTACGAAATTCGCCTTATAGCTAGGGAAATATTCATCTCAGAATTAATCAACCATTGTGTGTTGAGGAGTTTGTCTTGCTGATCTGGTGTCAGTAATCTACAATAATCCTGCAATCATTACCAAGCAATGACTATTAAGAAAACATTCATAATTACATAACTACATATAAGAATATTGTTGCAGAAAGGAAGAGTTAATAACGTATATTTTGTATATTTATTACGCTCACCTTTATAATAATTGTAGTGTATAACTAAAAAATAAAAAGAATTAAATGGTAATTTTAAATAAAATTGTGTGTATTAATTTTAATAACACAAATATAATCCGAAACATACTCTTTCATTGTTCAATAATGGCCGTTATACGTATGTATGTGCCGAAATTGTGCACTTTATGAACTTAAGGGTGGTGCACAAACAAAACCAATTCCAGGGGGAGTATTAGAAGAATTTATAAAAAAATGCCATTAGTAACAATAAACTTGTATTATTTATCCATCGTGACTGCAATGCAAGCCAATGATTTATGACAGTAGATATGATCGATTAAAATAATCAAAGAAATAGCAAATGATTACATTTATTGATTACATATTATTTAATTAGTAATACAAATACATTATACACGGCATAAATTATAACCGTATTTAAAATTATGTTACTTTTCAATTTTTGTGTTCGCTTGATTTTCGTCGCAAGACGATATCGACTGAAATGTTGTTGATGAAGGTGTAGACGTAGTTTCCATATTTCTTATTTCAATTTCTGATACCATTTTACAAAAATCTATTCGCAGTCTAGCCTGATCAATTTTTGGAAACTTCTTAATTATTCTTGCCATACTTAAATAGAACAGATCAACATCATCATTTTCCCTAAGCAAATTCTCCATTTGCCTTTGAAAGTATATGTCCCTCCTAATTGCAGTATTTGGGCAAACATTATCAATCACTTCGTTTACATATTCTTCTGATTCCTTTCTCTTTTTTGCGGTGGCGAAGAAATTTGAATTTTTGCAGGTTTTAGCTCATTCGCGATAATTTCTGTCACTGTTTCAGAAAGCTCTTCCGAATCTTCATTGAAGTTTGAAAAACTGTTAACGTCATAAGAATTCTCATCATCATCCTCCAAATTATCATAAATTCTAAAACAGGTAATTCCAGTAAAGTAAGTATGTAGGTGAGTGTAGATCTCGAAAACACGAACTTGTCAACTTTTTGAATATGTAGTTTTGTGATTCCTTTTTTACCGTACAGATGTAATGATTTTTGTTGAATTCCCAATAAAAATATAGGAAAAGTTTACTTACCGACCACCGCTCATGAAGGGTAGGATAAAAGCCATTTGGTTTTCATACTTCCAGGGGACTAGAGTCTGTCCGTTCTTTTTCTGACGCCGTTTTAAAGCACTTGAAAAGGAATTTCTTAGTTTTGCCCAGGTTTCTTTACATCGTGCCGCTATACAAAAAGACATATTTGCTTAATTGAAAATAATTTAATTAAAAAATTGTGGTACACATCGTTATTTGCTTTTCTAATTCGTATGTATATATACAATAAATTCAACATCCATATGTATGAATTTGATCAAACTGGGCTTATATATAAATCGTTTCTTTTAATTTCGTTGTTGATGATTCTTTTGAATATTAAATTACTACTAAGATGCTACACAATTTATTACGGATAATTCGTTTCTAGAATTAAATTTTGATCATGAGGTGTGAATTACAGAAATGCTAATAAAGGAACATACCAAACTCTCACATTCAAACAAATTAAAACTTTCTGATTAAATAGTCCTCAAATGAGCATATTCAAAGCCGTCTTCCTTAGCTGTTTAATGTCGTGTTAAGTGGGTGAAATTACTCAAGGTTTGCTTGACTGTCGGTTTTTCTAAAATAACTCAGCAATAATTGAAGCTAATACATCAAAATTATATATCAAAATATTCAACTCTTTAAGCTCTCATATATAAGTAAAATGCTGCCCTCCCGCATCATGATGCGTATAAACCTATGCAAAAGTTGAGTTATGCAAGTTATGGAACTTTTCAAGCAGTGTTAAAATATAGTTTATTCGGAATAAGAGAGTTATTACGAAAACATAAAATTTATTACACGCAGCGGTAACTAATAAGTAATTGATATGTTCCTGATGTTCTCTTTTTATAAATTGGAAAGATGGATAGAATATTTATCAAAACAGATAGCAACAATAGTGACTTTACTATTATTGATTTGTACTATCTCCTATAGTTCATTATAGAAATCGTGACAACATATATTTCAAGATGAAATCAAGTTTCATTGTGACGCGCTATACGCGCTGCCTCGCTTATAATACTATACGTACATATATTCCTTTAACCACTTTTTATCTTTTAGGAATATCTATTAAGAAGTACATTAATTTTTCTATATATGTATGTACATAATACATATACATAAGCTGTATATGCCTTATGAGCCGTGTTTTATACTTGAAAGTTTGTATAAATTATTATTATAATATTAACATCTTCAATTCATAGAGAATATTGAAAGAATGTTCCCAGAAACATATAGAAAAGCAAAAACAAATTTTAATCTTGCTAGCCAAATTACTTAAACCATTAACACCCAAGTTCGTTGTTTTTTAACTTGTTTTTAAACCTCATTTCATATTTATAAAAAAGAAATAAATAAATAAAAATAATGTTTCCGCTTGCTCATGCGTATGCTTTTTCGGAGTGAACTCCTGAAGGCTCCTGAAGACTCAGAGTTGAGATTTTGCTATGTACAAATTAAATATGATAGATTTTGAATAAAAATGTAAAAAAGAGTTGTACATTTTCAACTTATATGATTTTTTTTTCATATTAAAATTGTCTTATATGATAGAGATCTACCACTAATAGGTCAATAAAACAAGGCTGGTTTGAGCGATAGTTATATTTTCAGAACGTTTACAAACGTTTTCGGAACACCTTCCTTTTTTGACCTATTAGTGGTAGATCTCTATCATATAAGATAAGTATAAAAGGTCACGAAATATATATATATATATACATTTTATTAAAATTGTGTAAACATGCGGCCATATTTGCTTTGTGTCTTTTTATCACACCGTGGCCCCTACCCTATTCGGTTTATTCAAGTTTCAAATGGACATTTTTGCGAAATAGAATTACACATTAGAATTTATTTATCTTATATGATAGATCTCTACCACTAATAGGCCAATAAAACAAGGCTGATTTGAACGATAGTTATATTTTCATTTAAGAACGTTTACAAACGTGTTCGGAACACCTTCGTCAGTGAAAATATAACTAGATAAATATATAAACAAACATTTGTTTTTTATTTGGGAACTATCAACAAAATAACTGATGACTAGGATTTCTTGATATAGAGGATGTGTAAACAACTTTTATATATATATCAATTATAAAAACTAAATTAATGTGTAAACATACATGCAAATTAAGTAAAACCTTATATCAAAAAATCTTTGTCGAAACCTTAACAACTCTGTTCAAGGACTAGGGAAAACCCAAATTTAAAAACCTAGCCAAAGATTTCCTTTTAAGAAATGCAAATGTCATTTTAACAAATTGCTATATACATTACTTAAATTTTGAATATCGGTCCTGAAATTAATAGTTTTAGTGTCTTTCTGTATATTTATCATTTCATATATTAGTCGTTTTTTATAATTATTCTCTGTTTTTAATATAATTGTGTTTTCAAAATCAAAGTAATGCCAAAGATCTTTGTAATGCTTTGTTACAGCGGTCATTGCACCAAAATCATTATTTAAAGAATACTTATGGCTATACAATCTTTTCTTTAAATATTGTTTCGTCTGACCGATGTAACAACCATCACAGTCTTTACAGTTTATTTTATAAACTACATTACTCTGATTTTGTTTAATTATTTTAGATTTAGTATTAGTAAAAAGAGATCTGTTATTATAATTTGGAATGAAAGTAATGTTTATGTTGTTTTTATTAAATTCTTTTTTTATTTCTTCGCTTTTTATAAGGAATAGCGTTATAACATTTATTGTTATTATTTTTAATTCCTCTATTGTATAATTTGTTAATTCTATTTTTTATTATTTTTTCATAAAAACTATTTGGATAATTATTTTTATCTAAGATTTCTTTAACTTTGTTTAAATTCTTTTCCCTAAATTCAGGATTAGCTAATCTAACCGCTTGATCAACTAAACTGGTAACTACATTAATTTTATGTAATTTTGATGTTTCTGAAAAATAATTTAAATGTCTTCCTGTATTGGTAGACTTTATATGCCAATTTGTTTTCACAATGCCGTTATTATGCATGACTGTCACGTTCAGGAAATTCAATGAGTTATTAGATTCCCTCTCATATGTAACTTTTAATCTATTATGATAACTATTAAATGAATCTAATATCTCATCAATACTATCCTTTCTTACGGAACAAAATCAGTCATCCACATAACGTCTGTAAAAACTTACACTAGAATTTAGTTTTGCCAAACAAGTTTGCTCTAGGTGCTCCAATACCAGGTTTGCGATAACTGCTGATAATGGAGAACCCATTGCAGTACCGAAAATTTGTTTATAAATTTTATTTTGATACGTAAAATAAGTAGAATTTAAACAAAGTTTCGTAGCTGCAATCAATTCCTCCTTTGGAAGATCTGTAAAATCTTTTATGGAATTTATAAGAACGTTTACACACGTTTTCGGAACACCTTCCTCAGTGAAAATATAACTAGATAAATATATGAAAATATAACTATCGTTCAAAGCAGCCTTGTTTTATTGACCTATTAGTGGTAGAGATCTATCATATAAGATAAGTATCAAAAGGTCACGAAATATATATATATATATATATATATATATACATTTATTAGAATTTGTTGGAAAAGTAATTAGTGAATATGTATAAGTAAAATAGTATTATTGTCATATATAGTATTACATATTGTTTATTCAAGTTTCTGAATATAGACTAATGCCCGCAAACACGTTTTTAAATCACCAGTTTCATTGTACTTAACTAATGTCTTCAAGTTTTATATAAGCTTTTTCTCTTCGCTTTCCTTCGATATTTAGGTTAATTTTGTCATATAAGAAGTCACTATGCTCAGCTTCAGTTTTTAAACACTTGATGAGAGCAAATAGTGTGGGATGAGGTGTTTTAAGTATACTGTTTAAACGATGGTTTCAGCCTTCCTTATTGGTTCTGTGCCTCTCTCCGTGACAATTCCAAATGTCACCCGTTATACTGGGGTTTTGTAACCATTGATCGACAAAATAATCCTGAAATTTTTGAAGTTGTTGGTGGTTTGGGGAATCCTCCATTATACATAACCAGCCATTTCCAACGTCCATAACAGGAATGTAAACAAGTGCAGCACACATTCTTACATGAAGTCTAACTTCTTCATTATTCGTGTAATCATGGACCATTCCGAGTTTTTGTATTTTACGCCAGATGTATTGATTGAAATGGTAATTACAACTAAGTATTTGTACTGATGGAAACACATTTTTCAATGACCTTATGGCGGCTTCCTCGAAGTCCATTTTCACAAATTGTGAGTTCTAACCTGGTACATAGTTTTTTAATAGCTTAAAAAACCTTTGGTATACGGGTGACAAGGTAGGACTTAGGTAACAAGGCGCACGCTACGGGTATAATGTTGGTTTCTTCAGATGTGCTTCTAACATCCACAAGTATGGTATACACTTGAGTGAATTATTTACTGCAACTTTTAAACGTTCCGTCTATGAAAAAGTTGCATGTTCTGCAATAGCTTCCCTTCCTTTTGTACTAGCAAATATCAGTATCTTGTCTTCGACAAGAAGAAACTGCGATCGTCTTTCACTTTTATTATATTTTCTGGGATACTAATCTCTTGGACGCTTGACGGTTCTGGAGGCATGTTTAAAGCACTTCTTCGAATACGCTGTATTGTTCGCTTTATTGATGACAACGATGGTGCTTCCGTAACCTTTATTAAACAAGAGATCAAATTCCTCTCGATAGATCTGCGATAACGACCTCTTCTCGAGCCCTATTTTTGAGACTACACATTAGCTTGCGCACTTCCGTTGCAGCTTGATCTGACTGACAAGCATGTTCAGACACACGTAGTATTTTTCCGTCTTTCGTAGACATAAGCCTTTACAGTTTAGGCGTCTATTCCTTTATACAGGCCCAATTATTGATTTCATTCTTCGCTGTCCTATGCAGTCGATATTGGAATCCACCACACAGAGCTAGCAGATTCGGCATGTTAGTCTCTACCAACTCGTATTCTGCCATTCCACACAGTACGCTATATAGATGCAATGGCAATAATACATTTTACATTAGTTTTTATTATAGTATACGTATGAATATATATATATATATATATATAAGGTATTATAATAGGTATCCGCTAATGTCGCAGACTTGGTGCTATGACTCATTACATAACCTGAGATGGGTTTACAGATGGGTCTCTGGTAAAGAAAAGAACAGGAGGGGAAATCTACTGGGGCCGACCGGAGGCAAGTCAGTATGTAGCTTGGTCTTTACCCCTCCCTGTCTATCATCCCGAAATAGTTGCTACTAGGAGTTGTGTCTAAAAGAACCTGAACAGATGCTATTTCTGTACACATAAACACATACATATGTATTGATAGTTAGGCGACTCTATTGGCCCTGGAATCATTCAGAGTCAACTGAGCACGTTTGACTATGAAAAACCCTAAAAATGGTTTGTGACTAATGAGGTTTACCTAAATTGGGTACCAGCTTATCGAAACATTAAGAAGACATAAGTTGGCATGGATGACTCATCCGTGCTATGCAGCCTATGCTATGCAGCAGTGCTATGCCCCTATAGGGTCTCAACTTATTCCCCGAACTGACAAATACACTGCAAGGACGAAGATATACAGTTGGTCTAAAGGACAGTCCAAATGGTAACAGCAGGCAAGGTTCAAGGTATCCGAGTCCCTCATCGAAATGCCTTTAAGTTGCACTGAGATTGTGCATCCTTTAAAATGAAAGAAAGGTCAACTCACCACCATAGCTAGATATCTTTATTTTACCAAAACTGTCATCTACATAAAATCGAGCTCAGGAACGAACCTAAGTGCATACTCTGGAGGGAATTAGCTGAAATTACTGATTTTCAAGTATACCAAGACGACGTTTTAGTTAACAGTGGACTTCTATATATACAGCGAGGTTAATACAATGGGCACTCAAGAGGCTGACTGCTGCATTTTCAACCCTCCCGAATGTAAGACATGCTCGGCTAAAGAGGGTCCACTCCTTCTTAAGAAAGAAAGGACTCTCCGGCTGATTTGTTGACGCAATTAATTAATACAAGTAAACTAAACTAGGTATATCATAACTTACTAAATTTTATGCACGTCTCTTATATCAATGTTCAACAGTATCATTTTTAACACTGGAAATGAAACTTGTCTCTTCAGTTTTCTCTATAAATAAATAAGTCAAGAAAGATCAATATATTTTTATTAGTTTTATCATTCCCGCCCTACTTAATTATTTAGAGGGAATCGAAAAGATAAGTTTCATTTGGCTTTAAATAATAAAAAATAGTACCTTGCTTCAGCAAATGCAAGCGATTGTTACTATACATACATAGTAAGAAAGCTTTCACGGTGAGTCTCTTTTTACATTTGGAATTATGAAGATTGCACTGGAAGCTGTTGCTCGTCATAATATCATAAGTTTTGATTCTAGTCATTAAACCAAAAGTTATCAAACATGGAATTAAGCAGACGATATGAGTCTAGATATATCAAAATGAGTTTCCAAGGTATACTTGCCTCATAAGGGCAGAAAGAGGACTATAGTTTATAACCGCTCGAATTTCATATATAAAAAGGGATCCATTTAATGATATGCCACTAGTAGTTGTCGAACAATATCATGATAAACATTTGCGAATCATTTCATCGCCTGAAAAATAGGTTGACACAGAATATCGGTAAAATGGAAATCAGGAAACAGGCGACATTTCTACATCAATTTTCTTGTCCTTATTAAAAAAAAAAAGAGCATTTGGAAGATTTAAATGACAAACGGAGAAGGAGAAAAATTACCATACATGATTTGCTGCAAATGAAAGTTTTTCATTATACTAGAATGCTTGCTTAGGAGACGATGAAGGAGAAACATTCTGGAAACAAGCTTTTGGTTGTTAAAAGTACTAAAAAGAAGTAATTTATAATTTGTGAAATAATTACTCACCCAAATTTAAGATTATGAGCAAGTTTAACAGTCATTACACAACAAAATTAATAAATAAAGGAGCAAACATCAATGATACAATTTTCCTCGATCTGAGAAGACAATTATTCACATCTTACTGATTGAATCTATCAATCGAGACGAAACTTTGCGACATTTCAAAATCAAGGAAATTACAAATAAAAGCTTTGTCCACTAATAAGTGGGATCATCTTTGAAGCTATGGTGCACGAAACCGAAAGAATTAATTTAAAAAGTTATTCCATTCTATGAAATAATATAGTCATAATAAGACTAATTACTAGAAGATAGATAATAAATTAATTTTTTTAAACTTCTTTAACAAACATCAATTTCAATTTAGGGTACATTAATATAACTGTGGTAAAAGAAACATACCTGGAGTTTTCAAACTCAGTCCAATATCTTCCCAAGCTTCATTACGCATATTAGCATCTCTATAAAAGTTATTGTTTGTATCATACAATACAGTATGCTGACGAACGGCATTTATTAAACGTTCCATATTTCCAGAACTAGTCTCCATTTCTGTAGAACATTATTGACCTGACTCGACGCTACATGTCGAAGTGTAGAACGCTAGACATGCGCCGCGTGGGAATGCATGGGGCCACGTTGCGCTTCGTTGTATAAAGTTTTCGATCGGTAGCTTCCCTCGTGCACCCTTCTTACTTTATGATTACAACCTTTATATGTATAATACCTGACAAAAAATTGGAACTTTATACACTCTATTATACTATCTATCCCATTGATATTCTTTTCTGAATGTAGCAAATTTATAAACCTGCTTCTATAATTCCACAATTCAATAACATTATAATCTGAATTTTGAAGATATCGTGCCAACAGATTTAAAATTCTTTCTTTCTCAGCTTCTACTGCAGTATTTGATACCCTTATTGTGTTTAAAAATTAAACCTTACCAACTAGCTTGCAGAATATGCTTCAAATGTTTCGGTATATTCATTAATTATCATATTCCACTAGACAGCTAAATAAATTTGAGAAAAGTGGTACAGTAGAGCGTCGATTATCTGAACCAATGTTGTCACGAGTGGTTCGGATAATCGGAATTCGCTAGAAAAAAAAAGAAAAAAAAAAGGAAGGTGTAAAATAATCAACCATGCTCTTACAAAAAATATATCCTTATTTAACTCTGGTACATAGTGGATAAAAGTAAGCGACGCAAGAAATATATAACTTGTATACCAAGCATGAATTTGACACAAAAAAGTCGTAATACCGATCTGTTTCAATAATAACTTTCTCTTTATGGCAGCTAGGTGTTTAATTCTTTTGAGTTGCAATAACAGGGCGTGATCGGATTCTTCGTGCCGTTCGAACCACTAGAATGTTAAATCCAGTGCTTAAAACGCCTAAACATGAGATGGTCCCGAGTCATCTCTGGATTGTCATTTGTATCCCCATCCTCTGTGTAATCGTTATCACGTAGTAATTCGTGAACAACTTCGTCGTCTGTCAGCATCTGATATCCTGAATCGCCACTATTCACAAGTAGCCATTCAACGCCTCCAACATTTTGGCGTGTTCATTGTCTGGTTCGTCGATTTGTATTTCATCTTTCGACGGTTTCAGTAGCTTATGCTACGTTAATTAGGTGCTGTCTTTTAGTCCATTTTATGCTTTAACCAACATATAACAGCACCCTTTAAAATCGATTTTTCTGTACATAGAAATACTTGTTTATTCGTCATTTTTATCCCCTAAAACGCTCTGGTCCATAGATCTAATTAAATAAGTTACATGTGAAAAATAATTTTACCTCAAAGATATCATTGACCTTATTCAAAGATTAAGGTGATGAATATGACGGATGCTCCTCCAATAGGAATAGCATCTTGCGTTCTTTGCCGCAATGGTACTGAATTCTTTTTTACATCACGAATGAAATTGTGTTCAAACCATTTAGTGAACAAATCACTGTTCATTCATGCGGTTCTTTGGTTCATGTATATTACCAAAACTTTCACATTTTTAAAACAATGTAGGGTTTTTGGATTTCCATATGAAAAGTAGTGGAACACTGTATGCCCCGGTTACATTAGCACACACCATGACGGTAACACGCTCCTTAGATGGTAGGTTTCCAATAAAGGCCTATTTCTTCTGCATTGTAAACAAAATACATGTCATATTCATTCTGTTCAAGAGATCTCTTCAAATTTTCGGAAAAGGAAACTGCTGTTGGGACGTCAGCACTTAGTTTCTCACCATGAATCTCGATATGCCGAATCCCATGTCGTAATTTAAAGTTTTTCAGCCACCCAGAACTTGCGACAAATGACGAGTCACCACCAAACATCATGTTCAATTCCACTGCTTTTTTACACAAAATGGGCAAAAGCAAATGCAAAAACCAAATGAATGCAGTATCTTCCAACAATTCGGATTTCGGTTTTTTCAGTTTTACAATATGAACTGCCCTCTTCACTGTCAAGATTAAGTGCAGATTTAGTGATTGAATCAGAATCATTTTTTATTCCCCTTATCGTTGATTTAGCAAAATCGAAAAGCGCTACGCGCTTCCTTTTTGTCGAGATTTTGCAAGTTTTACTTAAAATATATGACGACAAATTCAATGTATACCTCGCAATGCATGATTTCGAACTTGTCTTGATTGGTAACCGACCGCAGGAATGGAAAGGGATTCAATTAAAAGTCTAATAAACAAACTGCACAGGCATAATCAGTAAGAAAATATTGACAGAGTCAACAACTCTCTTTATAACGATTAATTGAACATTGAACTGTTTATCCATGAATCATCTCAGCACTTCACTATACATAATTCTGTTTTGTTTTTAACGATTTCCATAAATAAACTTCTAAAAACTGAGGCAACCAAAGACTGAAGTTGACTTCCCGGAATATCGCTCTCAAGAAATGCTCTGTAAAAGCATTGAGTGCTAACGATGCTCAGCCAGAACCGACATTCGGATAATTGACGCTCTACTGTATTACAATATTATAAACAACAACAACAATAAACTGCCAATACATATAAAAAACAACTAGTATTTGTACTAGTATAAGTGAATATCTAGGCTATTGTAGTAATGACATTTAATATGACACTTCTTTCTGTTTCCACGAGATATGAATTGTATTTTTATAGCAGAAATAAAGAGTTATTATTATTATTATTATTATTATTACTATTATTATTATTTTAAGATAACTTTCGTTCCTGATTTTACCCCAAGCGAGGGACATGCAGAGATTTCCGGAAACCATCTGGAAACGGAATATGATAACACAAAATTCCTTTTTCAATTAATGAAATTAGATTCTCTTCATTCACTTACTTTATCATACACACCCAACGGCCAGTTGACACATTTTTGCGTACAGTAGAAATAGTAAATCTCCTATAGGTGCAATACACGCGTCTAATGTTCAATCTTTTAACAAATACCCGATTTCCAACGAGTACAAATTTGGACTCGTCAGTCTACGTCTTCCAACTATCGATACATGTTAAAAAGAATGAGTAAACTTTACAAGCATTTACTGTATACAACATAGAAGCGAAAAAAAAAACAATTTAATAGGAGTAGGTATAATAGAAATTTCGTGGTTTTCTTATTTATTATTAATTCTTATTATTCAACTTTGTTTATTTTCTACTATATAAACTGAACCTTAGCGTAGCTTAACAAACTGTGTTTCATTACATATATTGTCCTTCAGTTTGTCTCTATCACTTTTTAGGTGAAACAAAAACAAAATTTCAATTTGACAGATTATATTTCATAAAAGTATTATAAACGGTTTTCATGAAAAAGCTCTTACAACATTCTGTCTTTCATTTGACCTAAAAAGTGGGGAGGCAAGATAAGTATCTAACGTGGTTACCAAATATATACGTAGATATAGATTTAATTAAATACATTGTAAAACATAATCCATGAAACTGAGTGAATTTATATACTCTTACAGTAATTGGTATAGAAATATACGTCAATAACATAGAATTTCATTAACATTTACTTATTTCAATAAATATCTTTACCGAAACCGCAAATATAACATTTTGGTGGAGGTGATGGAGCAGTTTATTTTCATAGAATGTAAATTTAATTAATTTGTTAAGTAACATAGGAGTTGCAGTATTACACATGCGCAGCTAAGATATGCAAATTTAGATTTTATTTATTCTGACTATTTATCATTTTTAAGTATTTATTTATTTCATTTCAGAGCGTAAGACTAGAAAATGGATCCTTACAATATGAACGCTGGAAACAACCACCACGTCCAACATCCTTCAAGGTTTACTTCTTCAATATTACGAATTCAGATCTTGTAACAAATAATGGAAGTGCACCTATTGTGGAAGAAGTAGGTCCCTATGTTTACAGGTACGCATTACTGAGTCTATTTAGTAAATTTTAAATTTTATTTGTAGCTTTAATAACTCTTAATAACAATATAATAACAGTAGGGGAAGGTGGGGCAAGAGTGCCACGTTAACGTTTGTTGCGTAAAAAACACATTCATTGTATGAAAAACTTTATATAAATGAAAATTATTAAGGTAAACATCATTTAGTTGTCACTAAAACTAACACTGTCGGAAGCATTTTCAGTAAAGCGAACTAAGTAAAAAAACAACAAACAATTTACTGAAGGTGACATTCTTACCCCGTAGGGTAGGGGTAAGAGTGCCATCTGTCTATTTATTTATTTACCTCGACAAATATCACATATATAAACCTTATTCTTTTTTCGTAGTCGGTGCAGTCTTCATGGGCCCATTCCTTACATTGGTAGCACTGCATAACATCTTCATCAGGGGGCTCTGACAAAGCTTCCCTGCATATTATGCAGAAATAAATATGTGTTTCGTCATCAGAATCTTTTAGGTTTTCTTTATCGGAATTCTCCGAATTAGACGAATAAGAACGTTTCTGTATTTTTCTAACTGGTTTAACTTTGGTGTTAGCCGTTCTTACTTTTTGCGAGAGCCTGTTTAATTTCACTTTGGATATGACAGCTCCAGTAGAGTCACTGCATTTTTCTTGGCAACATACGTTTTCTTTTCATGGAGTGTCATTTCATTACCTTGTAATTCAGTCGTATACTGCGAGCTGGTTATAATTTCGGATTTTTGTTTCTTTTTATGAATTTTTGATTTGTCAGACTAACTTGCTACTGGTAGTGGTGACAATTCTTCAACCGTATAAGACCGATTAGCACTTGGGATGGGTTCACCACCATTACAACTACTATCTTGATAATCTTCAACATTGTTATTTTCTTCCTTTTCTGCCAAAGCACTAGTTGATGTTTGAGAACTTTTACGCATCACATCTTGTGATTCTGTACACCTTCCGTATATCTGAGATGGCATATAGTCAGTCTCATCAAATACATCTGGACGAAAGGGCCATATGACTGTCTTTTCGAATCCTTTAACAGCATTTCCGATAGTAGCTGCTTTCATATAGCTTTTGTTAAAAAGTTCTGCGATATCATACACAGTTAGTGGCTTTCCTGGATGATTTGTCATAAATACGGAACATTCTTGATTATAATAAGTTTTTAAAGGACCAAAAAAACACCTGTCAAGAGGTTGTAGCCGATGGCTCGTATGTAGTGATAGAGTAAGCATATGTATGTCCAACTCCCTTTCTTGTAATACTGCTGACAACGATTTATGGCTATTATGGCCGTCTAATATTAATAGAACGGGATCATCAGGACTACTGTGTGAATGGCTAGCGAAATGTTTTAAATAAGTAACAAATCCATCCTGGTCGATCCACCCAGATGGTGAAAGATAAATAATGGAATCCATAGGTGCACCTTTCATAAGTTGATCATTCATCCGCTTTCTAGCGAATACCAGCATAGGTGGAATGTACTGGCCTGCTGCGCTCATTCCACAAACCAAAGTAGTAGTTGCTCCACGTTCTGCTGAAGTTAGCCGACCTACTTGCTTTTTACCTTTTGGCTCAAGATTCTTTCTGGTGTATGGACATTAGTTATACCGCTTTCATCCACATTAAAAATGCGGCTGCTTTTGAATTTGAATTCATCCACTAGAGTTTTAAGATTTTTGTAGAAACTCTCTACTTGTACCTTATTAAAGCCCACAGCTCGATTAATGCTTGTAGCTTCAGGTTTCCGTAAAACAATATTTGGATGGCGTTTAAAAATCCATGCATCCAATCTTTGCCAGCTAGTTTCTGTGCTTTGTTGAAACGATGCTTAGTCTTGTTGAGTTCTGCAAAGTCGTATGCTAATTTTCTTAATGACCTAATGGTCATGCCATGAAATAAATTATCCATATTTAAGATATGTTCAACTAGTCGATTTTCTTCTTCGGTAGAGAAAGTTTAAAACGGCCCAAGCTTGTTGGAACTACATTACTTGGTAGTCGCTTTCGTATAGTTGACCGGGGAATATTATAACGCTTTGCTATAGCTAATTGACTTTCTCCACTACGCACTTCAGCTAAAGCTTTTTGTAAATCCTCTTCTCTATACGCATGTATTGTAGTTTTCCTCGCATAATTGCGTGGCATCTTGACTATAATATTGTCTAAATAAGGAAAGGAACAAGATTAGATATACAGGGTTTGTAATAACTAGAAGCCGGATTATATGCAAAAAAAAAAAGTGGAAATATGCGCATAAATATGCAGATGTTTTGGCCTAAATATGCACTTTCTTATGAAAAATATGCAGATAAAAAAATAGGAATAATGCTAGAAAATATAGTACTATAGAAAAAATATTCTATTATGTTTACTACAAGTTTATTTATAACATTTTACAACATAATTAACTATGAAAACAATTTACAATTACATATTTCTCAAAGTTTTCAATAGAAAAATTGTGGCGCTTATCTGATAACATGTATTTATATATTGAAAAGATTCGTTCTACATACGTCCACGCTTGTTTAGGAGCATATTTCAAATTAGAAATATCCTCTATTGTCAACTCAATATTTTCTGACTCACCACACAAGATTTTAGCAATATCCTTTAGCTTTTTAAAACTCTCATTTTTTTCTATTACACTTAAAAAATTTTCATACGCGGATTTTCTCACCCTTCCTTTAACATCAAAACATAACTTTTCAAATTTGTTTATTATTTCAACGCTCTCAATTAGCGACATAAATTGTTTTTCCAATTGCAATATAGAAGTATAAACCAGTCATAGAGAAATATAGCAAACACAAAGAAAGTAATGAGAATGGTCAAAAACTAATAGAATTTGCAACGGTAAGAAGCATGAGAATAATGAGCACATTTTCCCAGCACAAAGATATTTATCTGGGAACATGGGTGTCTCCGAGTGGAAACACAGTAAACCAAATAGATCACGTTTTGATAGAGACAAAGCATAGCACTAGCGTGCAAAACGTGAGGAGCTACAGAGGTGCTGACTGTGACAATGACCACTTTCTGGTAGGAATACGCTTAAAGAGAAAGTAAACCAATTAGTAAGAAAGATGAAAGAAAGGAAAGGAATATATATGACAAGCAAAAGATCAGGAATAACGAAAGTATGCAATTATACAGGGACAAACTACAGAGGAAATTGGAAGAGCGGAAAAATTATAACGGAAATTTGGAAAGGAAGTGGGATGAACTGGAAAATATGATACTAGATGCTGCAAACGGTTTACTGCAAGAAACTGAGAAGCAATGCCGCAATGAATGGTATGACGAGTTTTGCAAGGTTGCATTAAACAATAGAAATAGAGCTAGACTGATAATGTTGAATGAAAATTCAGAAGAAAATAGAAATATGTTTCAACAAAAGAGAAGAGAAGCAAAAAGGATATGTAGACAAAACAGACGACGTTATCTTGAAGATAAGCTTGCTATGATTGAAAACAGTTTTGCAAATAAGAATATAAGAAAATTTTATAAAGGAGTAAGAAAGGAAAAGAGTGGATATAAGGAACAGCTAATATATTGCAGAAATGAAAAAGGAGAACTAGCAAGTCACAAAGAAGAAGGGTTACTTACATGGACGAGATATTTTGAGGGCATTCTGAACGAAGACGGAATGGAAAACACACAGAACGAAATTCTAGAAGAAGTGGTAACGGAGTATGATGAAAACCAAGAGATAGCACCAAACCTAGATGAAGTGATATTCATAATTAAGCAACAAAAGAACAACAAAAGTCCAGGACAAAATGGAATGATAGCGGAGCTCATTAAACAAGGAGGAGAAATGCTGCATATGGTTTTACACGAGGTGATTAAAGAGGTATGGAAATATGAAACGATGCCGACGAAATGGCGGGAAGCGGTATTACTGCCGATACATAAAAAGGGTGAGATAACATTATGTAAAAACTACAGAGGTATTGCACTGCTAGATGTTGTATATAAAATAATGGTTTGTTGTATAAAGAATAGGTTACACCCATATTCAGAAAAAATAGTAGATGAGTACCAATGCGGTTTTAGAGGAGGTAGATCAGTAACTGATCAGATATTTACCATTAAACAAATAATGGCTAATAGCTATGAACATAATATGGCCCTTCAAAATCTCTTTATAGATTTTAAACAGGCATACGATAGGATAAACAGGAACAAACTATACGAGATAATGACTAAATTTAAGATACCGAAAAAATTGATATCACTAATACAGATGGCACTGAGGAATACAGAATGTAGCGTTATGGTTAACGGACACAAAACGAGGAAATTCGGTGTTGACCGAGGACTAAGACAGGGAGATCCTCTTTCGACTATTCTGTTTAACCTGGTTTTAGAAAAAGTATTAAGAGAAGCAAGAATACATACCCAAGGTACAATCTATGATCACAGGCATCAGTGTATGGCATATGCTAATGATATAGTACTAATTGCAAGCACCAAGAAAGAACTGCTAGAAATAACAAAACGTATAGAAGCGGTGGCAAGAAGAGTGGGGCTGGCTATGAATGAGGGTAAAACAAAGTATATGGTAATGAGGGGAACTAGCGAAAAAGGGCTTGAAATAAAGAGTACCGTAGACGGAACAAGCTACATGTTTAATCCTGTCCAGAGTTTTAGATATCTTGGTGTTACTCTTACAAATAATGTAGACGAAAGTGACGAAATAAGTGAAAGACTTACAAGAGGAAATAGGTGTGTAGGCGGATTGTTAAGAACACTAAAGTCAAAAAATGTATCGCGAAGCGCTAAAGTGCGTATATATCAGACAGTAATAAGACCGGTTGTTGTGTATGGGTGTGATGTGTGGGTTTTGAAAGAAAAGGACAAGGAGCGTTTGGAAGTGTGGGAAAGAAAAATCCTAAGATGGATCTACGGTGGTAAGAAGATGGGCGAGAAGTGGGAGAAAAGATCCAATAGTGAGGTATTAAACATGTATGGACAACGCAGCATAACATCTATGGTGAAGTCCCAACGTATCCGATGGTTGGGTCATGTAATGAAGCTCCCTGAAAGGAGAACACCGAAGACAGTGTTGCAGAGAGGGATGAGCGGAAAGAAAAGAAGAGGGCGACCAAGATCAAGATGGCTGGATGCGGTGCAGGAGGACCTGAGAGAAATGGGCATTGGAGACTGGGCAGAAAAGGCTGAAGACAGGATGAAATGGAGGGCAGTAACCGATCAAGCCTTGGGCCTGTAGGGCCTGTTGTGCTAAATATATATATATAATTAATAACAACCCACAAGTTTACACTTCGAAAAAACCAACGTAAAATGACGTTTAAAATAAATAAGATTGCTTTGGAATATGGGAATAAATTTCTCCGAATAACAAAGAAACACCTGTGCTCCTAATTTTCTGGTAAAATGTATTTTTCTATTTATTTAGAAGTTTCAGGGAATTAGCTTTTCCTTGAATTCTGCCCCGGTCTAGATGTATGGGAACAGCATTAATAAATTTTTGGAAGCGCTTATCGGAAAAGTATCGAGAAGAGGCTTCATAGAATGCTATTTTTCATTTAAAGAGGGCTGTTTAACTCTTTCTTTGTTACAACAACGACATATTTTTAGTAATGCCTATCCTATAATAAATTACATCCAATAAATAAATAAAACTCGGATACTTGAAATATGCTGAATTACTACAAAATATGCAAATAATATACAAAATGCATATATTATGCAAATATCCAAATTTATGCAAACTGCATATTATCCGGCCTTTACTAATAACTAATGCGTCAAATTTATTTATAAGATTATATGAGGTAAAAGCAAATCAACGACTGTAAAAGAAAAAAATTATTAAAAAGAAATTGGGCAAATTGAAGTGTTTTCTGGGACAGTCGATTTATTTATCGCAATAGTTCTATCAATACGTAATTGAACGTCACTGAATTCAGCGTAAGATAAGGACGAACGAGTCAAAAATAGACGGTACTACTTCACATTGACCTAATTTTACTGGCGTATACGTTTTTCTCTAAATTGTAAACAGTCGCCTTTACTTCTCAATGACATGTCGTTCTTATGCTGTCCGACTCAACATTCGATCGGATTCAAAGGAAGCGGATACAGGATCGACTTGGCATTGCTAAACATATGGCTCGAATTTTACCAGTGTGGCTCAAAAAAAAAAAAATAAAAGTAATAGAATATCCGCCGTACTCATCTGATTTAACAATGTGTAACTTTTGGTTATTTTTTGAGATTAAACGAAATTTGCGGGGTAGAAGGTTTTCGTCTAAACGAGAGATTGATACCGTAATTTACGCTTATTTTAAAGGTATTCCAAAAGAAGGTTGGTTGGGAGCTTTTAAACAGTGAAAGGAAGGAATGGTCAAGTGTATCATTGTTGAAGAGAATTACTTTGAGCATATATAAAATAAATTCCTAGAAAATATTAACCGAGTTTTTATTCTCAATAATTTCAGCTCATTCCTCGTATACAAATTTATGACATTCTTATACAAATGGTATATGAAACCCAAAAATTCGACATTTCATGAGTAAACTGTATTATTATTCATATTTTGCCAATTGATATCATGTAGAGCATGAAGATACGAATATCAGAATATCAATAATTTAAATAAAGAACTACATAAAAAGTATCATACATTATTAAAAAAATACCATCAAAGTAAACCTCTTCAACTTATTCGTTATCCCTTGCCATCACAAAGAATCTCCAATACAATTCAACGAAATTAATCTTAATAAAATTTCAACACACTCCACCAAAACATTGAATTCTTTGTTATTTATTACATCAAAGCCACTTACATCAAATATAATTACTGATTGTCCTTCCTCTAGACATCTTCTCCAAAAGCAATTTTATTGTTCAATAAGAACGCGTTTTCTCCAAATAGATTTACTTTTCAACAGTCAAAGGACCCATCATCAACAATAACACATCAAATTATTTTATTATATATAATTATATTTAATAAATCCAATGAAATAAGTAAATCACTATTCTAATTTTCAGTCAAAATAGAATTAGGGAGATGTAAAATTTACTGAAGACGATGATGTCCTTGATTATACAAGATTTCAATATTTCGCGTTTGATAATGTTGCCTCAGCAAGTTTAACTGAAACGGATCTAATTAAAGTGCTGAATGTGCCATTACAAGTAAGTACTACTATATGAAAATTATATTTATTATAGATCCATATATTGGCAAAATTTTTTGTTTAAGAAGCATTTGCATATTTCAATATCCTACAAATTTCGATTAACAAAGATATTTCTTTTTCCAGCTTATTTGATGAAAATGTATTTGCGCGTTGCAAACAGTTTATTTCTTAACACAATTTAGATTATTAGTAATGGCTGATATTACTTATATCACAAACAGTGCACATATCCTAGACTAGATAAAGTAAAATTATGTGGTGCATAAAAAGTATATGGATATACATATGCTGTTTATTCCTTGTATTAATCCACAAATTAGAATTGGGTATACGATTATGTTCTTACAAACAAATTCAACAAATTTTGATAGATGTAAAATTACCGCAATCTATAATTTTGGTAAATCACCGCAGTTAATTACACTTATATTTTGTCAAGATTTTCAGCGTAATTTACTGTTTCTTAAGTAAATTAGCATGGTAATTTACCATTCTCTTTTGTATGTTTAATAAAACAACTAAGTATACAAAGAAACGTAGAGAATTACAGATTTCAAAGTGCATAAAGGAAAACGATGAAAAGACAAAAACACATTGAAAAACAATAATAGAACTCTAAAGGTAAAACAAAATAACGATTCCTAGCCCAGTATTATTTATCGTATTCACTTTCAGCGGAACTTGGATTTTCCAACTTTTCAGAAAATAAAAATTTGGAAGTTCTTTTAATTTGAAAATTACTCGCTTAGCAAACCTCGCATCGGTTAATCTTTTTCTTTTCTTTGTTGTAGATTACCAATCAAGAAACTTGTTCTTGTCGCACACGTTGTTGGTGGGCTACTAAATTACCCACCAACAACGTGTGTGGCTTTCTGTTTCTTACTTAAAACTGTAGTACAACGTTGTACAACGTATATAACTAAAAATAGAAAATAAACGAATTTTTTACTTTGTATATACCAATTTATTTCATAATGAAATACCACAAAGTAACGGCTGAAATTATTAATTTTTTAACTAAAAATAGTTTACTATTTTGATTTCGTTGTAAATTACGGTAAATAATTTGATAATTTACTTGGTAATTACTCACTCGATATAAATTGTAACTTATCCAACATTTGCCCTTTCAAATTCCTATTGAAATAGTTTCGTCACTTACAAGAGAAAATATAGCAATTTCTGAAAACAGTAAAATTAAAAAAATACACATATGTTCTCTTGTAAACTATGATATAAGTAAAATATTTTAGGCAGCATTACAAATATACGAAATGCAGAACAATATCACAGTTTTTGAGGAGTACTGGAGATCGGCCTTTGACGTTGCGGACGATGATCCAAACCCGTTGTTTCATGAAATTAGCGTTGGAGACTATTTGCTTGATGGATACACATTTTGTACCAACGATACTATACAAAATTTCTGCAACGATCTTTGGGGAATATTTGAACAGTCTAAAATGTTCAAGCAAAGGGGGAATGGAATCGCCTTTTCGTTCCTCAGTTTCGTAAGAACACATCACATATCAAATAAACGGTAATAAGAACTAAATTATTTTTAAGAGAAATCAAACTGACGGAAATTTCACGATAAATGCTGGTATTAATCAAGTCAACAATCTTGGTCGAATTGTGCGTTGGAATGAGCAGGAAACTATGGATGTTTGGGTAGGTCCAACAAGTATTTGTAATGAAATTAGAGGCACGGATTCGACAATATTTCCACCATTTAATGATCAACATTCCACATTCGATGTATTTTACTCTGATGTTTGCAGGTAACAGTATTACTAGCACATTAATATGACATGGTTCATAAAAACTATTTATGAAAACAAAAATAAAAAACAATTAACGGAATTAATATTACTCTAATCAGTATTATTTGTGATTTGTTCGTGACATACGCAACTATTAACTTTTCTTCTAAAACGGTGAACACAAAGGTAAACATACATATTTAATTGTATAGAATCACTCTCAAATTCACAAAAAACAGTATTTATTTATTATTTATTTTGATGAAGTTTAATTCAAAACCACTATTTCGTCATCTTTTATTCAATTCCAATGTTATATGTTAAATGATGATTCCGCATTTTAAAAACCCGTTTTCAAAAATTGTGAAACAATTTCTTCATAAGTTCGTAAAAAACTACAAAAGAATTCTCCTACAAAATATTGAAAATACATTTTTTCTAGTAGAACGCATAATTAAAATACTTAACTAAAAAAACTCACAGAAAATACTAATTATAATGAGGCAAATAATAGCAATAATAATAACCAAGACTATTAATTGTTATTATTATTAAACAAAATGACCCACGTATCATCGGAAATACTGGTCAATTAATTTGAAAGACTTTTAGCCCCAGACATTTAGTACTCTACATAAAACCCTCAAGTTATTTGAAACATTTACTTCTAATTTAATTCTAATTCTACCGAATGCGGCTGCAAAAAAAACGACTCAATCATCCTTATCTAACTCCATCATTTTAGAGGAAACCATATTCAAAAATTTTACCTAATGTTTTCGAAATAATAAAAAACATAAAATTGAAATATTAGTGCAATTCGTATAGGGATTAATGTTTCAAAAACTTCTATATACAGACTTAAGTCTTTTACAGGGGACTAAATGTCTCTGAGATTAACTGACCTTTACGTTTATCAGAATTCCATAATTATTTCTTAAATACATTCTTCGTCCAGCCATAAGAAATGCGCCTACAAAATCGCTTATATTCCTACTTTGTATATTTTGTAAATCTGAATATCCAACGAAATACAACTAGTACATAAGACATAATTAGTTGTATATATTTAAATCTGATAAAACCACGCTGAAGAAATAATATACAATACTCCACCTTCATTCTATTTACACTTTCTATGAAGCATCTTTCTGTGAAAGGATACCAAGATTTCCTATAAACTGAATCGAAGGGAAAGATGAATGACATAAGAGCAATACCCAGAAATTATAGTTTTAGGTATACGGGTTCAACCAGTGCTTGACTTGGATCTGGAATCATAGAAGTAAGTACGCGTGAGAACGGATAAAGACCATTACTGTGACAATGAGATCGAATAAGATAGAAAGTGAGACGCATAATGCTCTATATTCTTCTCACATTGCCTTCATTCCAGACCCAAGTTAAGCATTGACAGAACCCGTATAATATAATAGTTTTCCTTAATCTAGCTTTCGGGGATAGTATTTCTTTAAACTGAACGTTAGTTTTCAGATTAATAAGATTATTAAATTTCAAATAATAATAATAACAGCAAAAATAAGAGGAAATCACTGATGATGTATTTGATGAGCTTAATTTAATTTTCATCAATTGGGACGTTGTAGTGCCGACTTCCTTTGTTTGAGATAATTTGCCCCAAGGAATTGAATTTATTGTCAAGCATATGCTAAAATCTGTGAAGGATAATTTAAAATTTAAATTACCTTCATTCTATTACATTTTATATGTATGCAGAGTTAAATCGGGTAGTCATGATAAAATGATGTAGAGCCATTATAATTTCATAAGAAATTCATTATCCTCAGAGCTCAAACTGAGTTCGGAAATTCTGCATGAGAAATGTGTTACAAGACACTAAAATGCACAATCTGTGAAATACATCAGAACTTCTCCTATTCGGTGGAGGTTTGCCAGAGCGCGTCCCTGTTGTATTAAAAACTACTAAAATTCGAATGTTCAAGCCGAATTTTGGCCAAACTGAAACAACCAGAACCCGCTCTAACATTTTTAAAGGACCGAAATCGCCCAAGTTTTCAAAGTATAATCACCTTAATTCATTACATATAAACAAAATTATTAAATTTTATTACACGTAACTCAAAGCGACTATAAAACTTTTCATGTATATAAATATTTTTGATTAAAAGATTATAAATTTATTATCATAATTTTCACTAATGATACTGCAAATGTAATAGGTTCAAAAGTATGATTTCTAAAAATATCCAAACAAAACAACTAGAATTAAATGGATATTAGGAACACAGCCCATATAGACATGAATTAACTGGTTCTGGTCGTTTCACTTTTGCTAAAACGCACTCTGACCATTCTCAACCATCGGTGATCATTTATTTCGCTCAGTGTGCATTTTAAGGTCTTCATCTTGTGAAAAAGTTTTACTGCGGCAATCTCTCTATTTCATTATATCGTAATCGCAGTAAAACTCCCTATTCGTTCTGGCTCGTACTACTGTGATCGAAACCCAAGATCTGCGCTGACCGAATATATACATGGTACTAAAGTAAAATTGAAAGACCATGCCAATGTAACGAGTCAAATATATTAATGGTGACCAGCTTCAATCAAATGGTATCAACCCCAATACGATGTCTACCTCCACGAGCTCTTGGTTCTTGTATTTCAATTGTGCATATTGTGTAATGTGTATTGTGTAATTGTGTAATCGATAAGCACTACACTACTCTATTTTACTTTAATTACTAGTGTTCTCTGTAAAATTAAAGTCTTTGACGACGGTGTTCAATCATCAAAGAAGTTTTGATCTTTTAATGTAGAAATTGTACAGCTTTATTTGTTGAAAGGATTCTGTTTCAACTACTTCGCTTTAGAGCGACGATATTGAATAGATTGTACATCTTCTGCTAATAATCGGTTTTGACAAAGCGAAAACTGTCAGTTCTCCAAAAACTGAAAGGCGAGAAGAGGGCGACAATTTAATTATATATAGCATATCTGTAACCAACAAATTGATACGTAATAATTTTTTTGGTTCACATTTCAGCGTGCTGCATGTCTAATGTTTTTCAGTAAATATATTTAAAAATAATTGTTGAAATCTGTAATTCATTGAATTAAAATACTGAAAGCCACAAAATGTTTAATAGAAATTTTTTGAAACTGTTTTCTTTTGGTTTTTTTTTGATTTTTCATGTAATATGGAGTTTCAAAATGTATCTCCTCCGTCAATTATCAATACATATTTCTATTCATAACCTCAAGTCCATTTATTCAATAATTATATTTTCTTACTTTTTAGAATTTTCAGTTTACAATATGACGGCGAAATAGAATTTAAAGAAGTCATTGGTAATCGTTACGCGCTGAAGAGCGATGCATTATCAACTTTGGCATCTGATCACTGGTGTCATTGCATTAATGTTACAAGAACTTTCGATGAAAGCAACAGTTGTTTACCTAATGGTTTTGAGGACATGTTCAACTGTTTAAGTATTTTATCTAGTAAAAGATCTTTAATGGGGTATTAAAATAACGTTGCTTTTAGGAATACCTTTGGTGCTTTCATTACCTCACTTACTTTGGGCAGATAATGATTACGCCCAGACTGTAGAAGGTCTACATCCTTCTGCCGTTGCACATCAAAGTTATGTTGATTTAGAAGCAGTAAGTACTTATCAACCCCTCAGTGGCTGAGTGGTAAAACTCGCGCTTCACAGTGCGAAGGGCCGGCGTTCGAGACCCGGTAGCGGCAGAGCGTAGCAGTTTAAAATCCTAAAAAGGGATCTGGACCTCTAATAAGCTGCGAAAATGAAGGAAATGCCACTGGGTGGGCCAGGAGCGGTACGGTATATGCGTGTACATATACGGCTCGGTGGCTCCGAACCCCTACACCGAAAGGTAGAAAGGGTAAAAAGATTAAGAAGAAGAAGAAGTACTTATCACCTTTTTCATTTTTAATCATTTATCATTTGATAATACGTAATGTTTATTGTCTCCTTAATTTACCCACTACTATATTTTGGCCACACATGTCTCCTTAATGAATTTATTCTCTCCTTTCTTATTCATATAGATATCCTATTATAAATGAATATTCCTTTCTTACCTTCTAGTAGCGGTTGTCTCTCAATAGTCAATAATCAGTAGCATCTATTTCCAAATGAAAAACATACATATGTATGGGATCCGTCGAAAAAAGGCTACAAAAAGGTATGCCAATTGATCTCCTTATAATATAGCATTATTTTCATTAGCCGCTGTCTTGTTCTATATATTCCAACATTTTATCTTTGCTTTAGAGACTCCAACATGCGATAAAGTTAAATTGAGATTATAGAAACGATATTTAAGTGTAATTCAAGAAATTTTCTCAACTTTTCATGTGCTTCATTTGCAGTATGTGGCGTGAAATTATCCTAGAGCAAGATCACCATCTTCATCGATTAATCTCATCTTTTGCTTCGGTGAACAAACCTAACTACAAAGAATTACCATTCTCATTTGTAACCCTCTCTATTGCCCTTCAGAGAAAATTTTAGGCAAATAAAACACACGACAATGTGATTCATTGAATTTCTGCATGTAATCTACAGGTAATTCCGATCGATTGCATATCCTTCTTCGTCAGGAACTAGATTATAATTCTTTGCGCAATGAACAGAGGAACTTCTTCTCGCTCATCATGTCGTAGATAAGCGAGCGATAAGATATCTATGAGACCAATGTACAGACCTAGTAATGCTGTTTACCCAGCTTTACCTTTCTTGGGCTCCCGAACAAAAGTCTTCTTTAACTTTTATCGACACCCATAATTGTATATCCAATTGCAATTGAACTTATATATTCGAGAATATCCTTTCTTGTTTATTATTCAAATTATTTGTAGCTCTTTTCCTAATTCTTATGGATTACACAATTTTCCATTATTTTCTTTCTATTCATCAATTTCATTATTTATTTTCCTACCCTATTAATAATTTTGGCTAATTAATTATAATTCGCTCCAATAGCATCTCCTTTACGTTATCATATTTTTTCTCTTATACATGTTCAGTTAAAACTTATATTCTTTGATACTGCTTATGATATATACATACATCGGTAAATTGTATCAAGTTAATATATAATTCACACTTACTTTACAGCAACTCGGTATACCTCTTAGGACCGCCAAACGCATACAATTTAACATGTTTTTGAGAAATAATTCTGACATTACGAATTCTGTGCAAGAATCTGTGGTACCTATACTTTGGTTCGAAGAAGTAAGTATTTTGCGTTACATAAGATCGAAGAATATTTTAATGTATTAACAATGTAAACTTTATTGACACCTACTACATGAAATATTCCAACACAAATCCAGGTCTATAAATAACCTTTGATAACAGCACGAAATTTGTATTATCTTCAAAAACATTAGCCTTGTATAATAATAATAATAAATTACCTAGAAATCGATACAGATTATGCTAAATAAAACGACTGTTACAATAATGAGATTGCCAAATATGTAATCTAACAAAACCGATAATTCCGGAATCACACTCGCAGATATTACATACAATACCATATATATGAATTTCTCCGTGATGACTAATGACATATTTTCATTTGGGTTTCAGATATTGGAAATATCTCAAGATGTAGTGGATGATACAGTAAATAGTTTCCTAAATTGGATTCTTGCTTTAGAAATTATAACATGGGTATTAGTCGGTGTTGGTGCGACAATTTTAGTTATCAGCATTATTGGTTGTCTATGCTGTCGAAACTCAGAATAATTTATTTTCTGTTTACACATACACAACAATTTTTCCTTCAATGGTATTTTAAATACTTTGGAAGTGTCTCGTAATAATCAGAATCGAGAAGTTTAAAGAATTAAATATACATATATATGCACTACTATTTATTGAATGTTGCTAATATAACCACTGTATTTTACTAATATTTAATATAATGTATATCTCCTCTAACTACTAATTTTAAGATTTCAGAATATTACAGTACTAAACACGTTTAATAATTATCGCCATTTTAATGTACATTTATTTTCATTGTAATTTTAAAAATACCTATAAAATTATTAACAGCGAAAGTAAAAATATTTTAAATTTATTTATCACTAAACACGTGGCAATTATTTTTAACAACAAATTCTACATCCACAAATTGAAAAATAGTTTCCAAAAACTTGAATACTACCAAGTATATATTATTACAGAGTACCAAAAATAAAATATTCGAATGTATAGTTTTTAGACTGACAATTTGTTGCCTAAAATTTATTTTGTTATAAACTAGAGATCTACACAAATCAGAATGCCGGTCAGATGTGCGAATCGGGAAGAGAAGGGATTAAATGCGTGACGTAGAAAGATATTTCACTCTGTACTAGTGCGCAACCAACATCCCTATTTTTGTAAATCTATATATGCATGATACAAATACCTACAAAAGCAAAAAGTCGTAATTTTAGGCGTATTTGACCACACGCGTCATCATAATGGATGTGAGAATACAGACGATTTCTTTGTGTGTGTCTGTGATGTGAAAAATGAAGCCTTTACTTTAGAGTTTGACTATGCACGTTATACAAACGTCAGCCGAGGTGCGCCTACATATTGCTTCTATAAATGTATCACGTTTGCTATGTTTGGCAGCAATTTGTATCAAGTTTTGTTAGACATTTGTAGAAATAAATCTTTTCTAAGCTACGAATTATATTTGTAATATGTAAATACTTTTATTCACAAATTTTGACTCAGACATACAAGTGATTAAATAGTCTTTAACCATGAAACTTGCTGAAATTCATAAAAAAATATTTTGATAAGGACATAATTTTCTCTACTCTAGGACACTTTCCCCAATATTTAAATTAAAAGCTAAACGAACAAATTTACCTGTTTAATTTAATATGTATTGCCAGGTTATATGTGTGTGCGTGAAACTAAACCAAACGAAAACAAGTGGTGAGCAATGGATGACATGAATGAGAAAGGGCAAAAATCTTTTGTCTGTAAAAGAGTTAGAGGGAAGGAAAAATAGATTAGTAGTCAAATTACTGATTATTTAGTTATTTATTTATTTAGTTAATTGTCCATATAAGATTTGTGTTAGGAAACAAAATGTAACAACAAAGAGTGTCAATAAAAGTGTATTTACTTAAAAGTATAGAAAGAGATATTTATTTAAGGCTTAACAGCAACAACAAAAACTAAATGTTGATTATCAATCATACAAGCCCTGCTTCGAATGATTCAGTAGTTCACTTGAGTTCTTCTCAACCACATGTACCATCATTGCCACCTTTAGTATATCATTTATTTGATTATGCACATTGTGCTCCGTCGCATATACCAAACTCGTATTAGGTTTATCACCTGTTTTCGACAAACACGTGTCTTGTTCGTTGTATACACTGTTCTTTCTACGAACAAGACACGCGTTTGTCAAACCTTAGACTAATCATATGCTGTTATGTACAATAGGTGCATTACTTCAATATGAATTTGAGACAGTTGCATCAGGTGCACACTATTTATAGCAATTAACACACTTACGTAGAATCGCAGACGGAATGAGTTAAAAGAAAATACCTACAATAATCCAGCATTTAGAACCATCGAAAATTAATGATAGCTAGAATTAATATGAAATCTGATAAATTCAAAGTAAAAAATATGAATGAAACAACGATTAGTGTAACAATGTAATCAGAATACCGAATTAAATATTATTGCAAGTAATGAAGAAGACAAGAAAGGGAATTATTGAATTACAATTATAAACCAAGTGAAATCGACGCTATTAGACGCTAATCATATCGCAGAAATAAGGTGATGAGTTTTGGTGACATCAAATCTCAAGCTCATATGAAAGATTGAGATTAGACGCGGCTTTACTGATGAGATAAAAGTAATAATCAAAAGGTAAGCAGATATCCCGTAAAATATTCAAATATAACACATAAACTATAAAACATTTGAAAAGGAAAACCGCATATTTATAACAAATAACGGAGTTCAAACAACTATCGATCTACAAATTAAAATGTAGCTTTTGAAATGAAAACTATTTATCCAAAAACAATTTTCATCACAAAGAAAAAATACCTCTGATAGCCGATGTGATTTGTTTTTCATAACATTACAAAAATTAGAAATTGAAAGAGTAAAAGTTTTAAATTTATTACTGCAACAGATATTATTAAACAAATACATTTTCTTGAATAGTTGTAGGTGACTGTAGTTTAGATATATTAATAAAAAAATTGGTGTCAAAAGGTTGGTAAAGGGTCTTAAGGGCGGTGAAGGTTGCCGGAACCATCACGCACCCAAAACATTGAAAAACGCCCACTGATCTCTAAAATAATCAGTGTCCACGATAATAGATCGGCTCTACCATGAAGTCCTACTCCTGCGTCTTTGTAGATATGTGTTATACAACACACAGGGTAGAGCAAATAGGCGAGTTTAAGGCACGGTAAAACGGGAACATAACGAAATAAACCCTGACAGAAAATTCTGGTCTTCCAGGATAGGGGTTCGGAAAATATCCTTGGGACTGATTCCCTATAAAAATCTTCACTGCAAAAAACTACAGGCGGGAGCCTCGGAACAAAGATGGATTGAACGGTGAAAAGGCCTTTAAGAATGGCAGCATTGAATCTTTAGGGAATACAACCCAAATGGACAGAGGTAATTCACGAAATAAATAATATTGATACAATCATCGTGTTGTCTGAAACTAAAGGAAAGGCACAGCGATTGAAGAAACTAAATGGCAGCTGGATAATATCGAAGAAACAGAGATATGTTTAAAATACAAATATCTAGGAGTCCAGATTGATCAAACTGGTAGGTACACAGATGAAATAGGGGAAAGGCTGCGCGTAGAAGGGAGAGTTGTGAAAAGATTAAATTAATTGTGGTGAAGCGATAAAGAGGCTAAAAAGTTCAAATATATGACACGTTTACAAAGAGCACCCTAATTTTTGGTGCTGAGAATTGAATACTGGCCTAATCCATAAGAAGAAACTCTTGGCTGTAGAGATGAATGCATTAAAAAGATCTTGCAGAATTTGAAGGACGGAAAAAAGAAGAAATGATGATACGTATCGTATAAATTGTACATGTTAAACAAACAGTATTAGATGAAATAGAGAAGCGACAGCTGGTTTGGTTTGAACATGTGAACCGGATGACAGATAAAAGATTTTCAGAGAAAGTATAAATATGGGCTCCTCCAGCGAAAGGAAAGGCGATGAGTGAAAGAAATTTAACAGAAGAACAGTCCCAAAACAGAGCATTCTGAATAGTCGGATAGCGCCGATAGCTGGTATAAATCGATGAATAAATATATAAAATAACTTTTATCACACATTATTTCGATAAATTAGCTCTTGCTCTTACCACATCACTTGTATGGAAACTCCAAATACTCATTTCTACTTCAAAGGGGTCAAGATCATTAGAGAAAACATGGGAATAAAAGCTATCTTCGTAAAAACAGGATTTTAAAATGATGAAGTGCGTTTACTATTTTAGAGCATCGTTTCCTTTATTGTCTCCACTGAGGTCTGCTATTTGGTGATCAAAGTGCGTATTTGGAGTTTCCAAAGTAATCGGTATGGTAAGGATAAGAGCTTACTTATTTAAATTCGAAATCATAGACATTCCTAATTTGAAATTTCTACAGTTAATATAGGAAAAATCTATATATATATACTACATGACATGGAAATTGCAACACCAATAAGGGGTGCAAATTTTTTACCAAACTTGACAGATACGTTTACCTGTTCAAATGTGATAATTGATAAAAATGTTAAAGGAAAAGGACAAAAGATAAACACATTTTATTTTTTTCTTTATTAATAATAAGTTTCGCACTCCCTTACTCTTCGTGAAATTGATTCCAGTAGGTGGTTGATGTCCTCTTGGGGTATGGTGTCCCAAACAATCTGTAATTTGTTTGCGGAGGATTCGCAAGTTTCTTAGTTTTCTTCCCATAATGTCCCACACATGTTCAATTGGCGAGAGGTCGGAAGATCTAGGTGTTGAAGATATGAAAGAATATGGAGTTCCACCACCTCATCAGTGATATCAATGTTGCCTCGGATAAATACCAGATGAAACATACTCCCATATTCTATAGCAGCTGGTAAATATTAGTTAATAATGCTCTAAATCCAGTTTTCATGGAGGTTGCCTTTACTTGTTTGTGTTTTCTAATGACCCCTTGGTAGTAGAAATGCGTATTTCGAGTTTCCATAGAATTGGTGTAGTAAGAGTAAGAGCTAATTTATCCAAAATTAGGTGTAGTAAAAGTTATTTTATTTATTTATAGTGCCTGTTGGCGGTATTCAGGCTATCCAGTCCATCCGGTGCAAATGTCTTGCAACGGAAAATTGAATATTACCATGTTCTCCATATCATCGTCTTACCCTCAAGCGGCTATCATGCATCCCTATATAAAATCGGGTTCCATCTTTGAACACCACCTTATTCCACACCACGTTCTAGTACATTCGCAATCACACCACCCTCAACGTTGCAGTTAATGTTGAGCCGCAAGTGGTAGCACAAGATGTGACCGATAGGATTGCAAGCCGACAGCGCTGATACGGCGATAAACGGTTCGAAAAGTAACCGGACGGCGTTAATTACCTAACAATTGGTACACTATTGACCTGGTACTGAAGAATAGGTATCTTATTGTTAGTACCTCTGCACCTCATTAGCTCTTTTCCGGTTAAGGCGATTTGCAATTTCCCTGAATGAAAAACCACCATCGTGCAAACCAGCAATTCGATCTCTGTCAAATTCGCTCAACTGCCGGTAGTTTTCACATTGCCCCCCTCTAGACATAATCAAACTTCTAAAACAATACAAAACGGTGAAAATTGAAGAATGATATGCCATGACCACTTGATCCATCGCAACTGAATTTTAATCAATTATCACCTTTGAATAGGTAAATGTCTCTGCCAAGTTTGGTCAGAAAATTCGTACCTCTTCTTAGTGTTGCAATTTCCATGTCATGTAGTTTGATGACGGTAATAAAATGCATCCTACTTTATGGTTCTGAGAGTTGGACAATGGCCGAACCCAATAAAAAGAAATTCATGGCTGTAGAGATGGATGTATTAAACAGATTTTGCAGAATTTCATGGACAAAGAAAAGAAGAAATGAGGATATCATAGAAATTGTAAATGTTAAACAGACAATATTAGATGAAATGGAGTGACAGCTGGTTTGGTTTGAACATGTGAACTGGCTGACAGACGAAATATTTCCAAAGAAAGTATGAATATGGACTTCTCCAAGGAAAGGAAAGAGATGGAAACCCACCCGATCGTGGGGAGATAGTATTAGGAAGACGATGAACGAAAGAAACCTAACAGAAGAACAGTACCAAAACAGAGCATACTGGATAGCCTGAATACCGCCAACAGACACTATAAATAAATAAAATAACTTTTACTACACCTAATTTTGGATAAATTAGCTCTTACTCTTACTACACCAATTCTATGGAAACTCGAAATACGCATTTCTACTACCAAGGGGTCATTAGAAAACACAAACAAGTAAAGGCAACCTCCATGAAAACTGGATTTAGAGCATTATTAACTAATATTTACGAGCTATGCTTTGCTTACTTTACACTTGGTGGTCAAAATCGGTGTGTTAAAGGTAACAGCTATTTTATGTACATTCTAAACCACAGACATTCCTAATTCAAGATTTTTACAGCAATTTGGGAAAAACTAATATATATTAAATTTATACTCTTACTAAGTTGTCATCTCCAATGGAAAAGTTAGGAGATTCACGTGTCACATGAACTTTATCGAACACCACACCGAATATCACACAAAACATGGCACAATGACAATCACTTTATCATTTCAACTACACGCAGTTCATCTTCCTATACTTTTTTACTCAAAATGATAAATTAATGTTCGAAATAATTATCTTGGTTTTTTCCGAATCGGATGTGGTGAAAGTTATTTTAATAATAATAATAATAATGATAATAATTTATTGTCCAACAGTAGCATACAATCCTACTTATAACAGGATAGTCTTATATTATTTACCAAAACCTAAAAATTAAATAAACTAACACATTCACATATATGTATATTGCATACATATCTGAAAGGAGAAGAGAAGAAAAAGAGATAAAAAATATTACTCTAAATTATGTTAATTTGGGTAATAGTAACAACTTCAATGACCTAATACTAGTTGAAAACAAATCCAAATCAGAACAAAAACATTCACCCGAGTACACATAGAATTAATCGGTGACTGCGCATGATGTGGAGTGCTTGCGAGTGGCACATAAAATTTAGCGGAGTCCTTACCATTCAATCTCAGTACCAAGAAATTCAACAAATGCAACAAATTCGAATCACATATCGTACCATTAATAATTTCGGACACAAAAAGCACCCCAGATACAATTCTCCGATTGCCCAGAGACTTATAACAGAATTCTCTCAATAAGTCGTAATAATTGTAATTATGGGATAAATACTTATTATGTTTTCTAATGTATAACAGCTTCATAAAATTTTTTGCACCGTCTCAATCATGTTATCGTATTTGTAATAACCATAGTTTCAGACGATAGCGCAGTATTTAAGTAAACTGCGAACGTAACCATTGTAGAAACTGCAGAGCGCATCATCCCCCAGTTATCTAACATTCCTGGCAAGAAAACCAAGCATATGCACTCCTACATATACCCTCAATGTGATGGTTGAAAGTCAGCTTGGAATCAAAAGCAACACCGAGATCTTTCATGATTTCACATCGTTCCAACAAAATCCCATCCATCATATCTATATATAAAAATGGATCGTGGTTTCTTTGGATGCTTAAAACTTGAAAACGACTGGACCAAATTGGATTCTTCCTTCTACGAGTTTGTTTGTAATTGCTACGCGAAGGTTTACGAAAAAAGGAAACTATTAAAACATTTAAAAAAGTAAGAAAAAGAAATAGAAATTAAACAAATTAACGACGTTTGGTGTGTTAGGTTATGACAGTTGTCGTGGTGCGCGCAAAGACAATTAAGGTTATGACATTTGTGATTGTGCGCGCATGAATAATTGTTATGCCATAATAGAAGCAAAATCAGCAATATCCAACACAATCCTATTTACAATGCCGCGAGCAAGAAGATCGAATCTTTCACAACGAAGCCGTAATGCAATTAGACTGAGGAATACTGCGAATCAATCCACTGCAGATGAAGAAGAAATTGCACGAAAGATGGGCGCCGTGTTAGTACGGCATGACTTCGTGCTTCACAAACACAAGAACAAAGAGAGGCCATACGTGAAACGGCTCGGTTGACAATGAGAAATCGTCGAGCAGAACACAGAGATCAGCAACGTCGAGCCGCAAGAAGAAATACTTCAAGTGTTAGTTTGAATCGAAGAGCGTTTCAATACGATCCCACAATTGACTACAGCTCGCACCCTTTCGTTAGAATTGGCCCTATGGAGGTTGCGTGCGTCCATTGCGGTGCAAGTTCGCTGCAAAAACGCCTGGATTGTGCTGTCTCAGTGTGGAAAGGTTAAATTGCCATTCTTGCCTCTGCCACCTGAGCCATTGCATTCATTGCCTCCTGGCGAAGCTCAAAGATCACGACATTTTCTTTCGAACGCTTGAAGGTTCAACGCATGTTTCCAAATGACTTCATTTGGAGCAAATATTATTGAAAAACGCGAATTCAATCCGACATTCAAGGTAATGTTTGTTAATAAGAGAGTAACCTTTATTTTTTGTAATCATAAATCACTAAGTATCACTTCCCTTTCGACTATACAGTTACAACGACAAATTCACCATAGAATTAGATCATTGCAGCCGGTTGAAGACGCACATCATAAAATTGTGACAAATTTACTGCATGGCCAATATGGAGGACCAGCTTGATCGGCGTCAAACGATCAATAACGCAATGAAAAAGAAATTCTTCAAGATTTGAAGCAAATACTTCATGGACATCATGCGTTGATTCGGTTGTTCAAAACTGCGTTGGATCGCATGCCAAGCGATGACTATAAAGTCGTGATCAGAGCAAATAAACGCCCCGCTGGAACACACGAACGACAATTCAACGCTCCGACAATAGATACAATCGCAAAATATAATATAGCACAAGGTGCTTCAATGAAGAGAATCGACACGAGTGCAACCCATTCAGCAGATAGTTTAACAGAAAGTTGTGCTAGAACGATACGCGAATCATTTGGTTTACATTCAATAAAGCAAATGCTTTGCTCCCACGTGAATTTGATCCTTTTTGAGCATTTATTCAACTTAATTAATCTTAATATGAACACGTTAATAAAACTCAGGTAATAACTTAAGACAACATTTATTAATTCTAAGGCGGAACGAAGTTCGCCGGGTCAGCTAGTAGTCGTATAAAATACAATTCTGTTTTCTTGCAAATGTCATTATTTTACATTTACTCGCGTTCAATGACAACCGATTGGCAGCACATTGATAAAGAAGCGCTACATCGTTCTGCAAGCCTTTACAATCCTCAAGCGTTTAAATTTTACGAAACAATTAAAAATCGTCTGCATAAAGTAAACAGTCGAAGGAAACACATTCAGTAACGTCATCGACAAACATAAGGAAAAGGAGAGGCCCCAATGCAGAGCCTTGAGGCACACCCGATGTCGACAAGTTTTCACAAGATTCAAAGCCCCGATATTCTACGTAATTTCTCCTGTGCGAGAGATAAGATTTCATAACTTCTATCAAGCACGAGGAAATTCCGAATTTTCTGATTTTGTTCAGAATTAATGGATGTTGAACCCTATCAAAGGCTTTAGAGAAATCACTAAAAACAACATCAACCTGATAATATTTTTTACAAGAATGCAAGGTTGAATTATACCCCAGATTAAAGACTAAGACATCATCGAAATCCACACTACACGGAAGATTCGACTTCAGTACCGTAAGAACACCACCCCTTCGTCCAGAAGTACGATCACACCTAAACACTTGGTTATCTTCCGGAAATAATTCAGAACTATGCAAAGTAGTAATTACATACAAAGGGTTTCAAAAATAAATTTCAACTAATTTTGTTTGAATCCATGTAAACCTACTTGATTGAAATGTAAAACAAATTACTGTTATTTTTTATTCAATCGTACGTTATCTTACATCGTTGAAAAGATAATACAAAATTAATTAACTTAAAGAAGTTGATACGAGTACCTTAACAGCAACCACTTTGAATTTTTATTCGATATCAACTTTAAAATGGTCTTATCGAAAACAGTGACTTTTATATTAAACTTTTGATCGTGTCACTTATACTTACGAAGATAATTGACGTAGAAGAAGGTGGCAGTTTTCTGTTTCTTTCTCAATAATTTCTGACGGGTTCTACATGTTGAATCGTTTCGAAGCAGATTTTAAATCAGTATATAAAGCTGCAAAGCAACCCATTTAACCAAATCGACATCTTCAGTTCCCCATGCAATCACACTCCATCCGGGACATACTGTAATTACGGTTAAAGTAAAAAGTCCGACTATTACTAAAACTAATCACATCTTTTGGTAGATGTAACAAATAATTAGTCACATTTACGGATAGATGTTAATAAGTAGCAATGTAGTTTGGTCATTGTGCTTAACTGAGCACAATTTATTGAAACTCCAACTATTGTAAGTTTTATGTCATACTATAGGAGGTGCATGAAATTACATACATTAACAGTTTACTTAGCACTGAAATTTGGTCAATGCACTTTACTGTATCTAGTCTTTGTAGAACGTATTAAATATTTCTTTTGAATTTAAATGTTCCTGTAATTCTGGATTGTGCCTTTATTATCGACCTCCTCGTAAGTGAAATGGAATCAATTGAGATTGTTGGACACATTGTTGCCCGTGGAATTTTGGAAATAAGCTGCATATCCAGGGGATCGAATGGTTGGGATGAATATTGGGGCTAGTTAAAGTTGCCTATGCCTTAACTATAAAATAAACCGAATATTTTTATAGTCTTGCAGTCCTAAATCACCGAAAATTAAAAAATATATATACTGCCAATATGTGAAAAATGAGGACGATGTGCACCGGCCTTGTTATATTTACGAGAAGAGGTGTAGTTTATTTAAATAACTTTATTAAAATAACTACATCCAAATACTGTCAACTACAGTCTAGCTGCACATAACAAACTACTGAGATAGAACCTAATTTCTGGAAAAGCTTGACAATATAAGGACAA
The DNA here is from genome assembly GCA_038088585.1 of Chrysina gloriosa. NCBI lineage: Eukaryota > Metazoa > Arthropoda > Insecta > Coleoptera > Scarabaeidae > Chrysina > Chrysina gloriosa. The sequence goes on from CM076087.1 coordinate 72,846,319, forward strand.
ACATAAGAATAATGGGATCCCCAAATAGGATAACAACAAATAAAGTAAGTAAAGCTGAAAGCACCAGGTCTAGAAAATATACCAGCCGAATTAATTAAAGCAAGACCGGAAAAATTATATGAACATCTAAGTATATACCCCATAAAAATGGAATGAAACATATCTATCAACCATAGTCTAAGTGCGCAAACGACAGGAGGTTATCAGTAACAGTCACAGCGAGTAGAATATACGGTAAAATTGTGAAGAATAAGATTGAAGACGAATATCAGCAAATGGAGCCGGAGGAACAAACAATTCAGAACCGGGAGATCTACGTTAGATTTAGACAATTACTCAAGTAATAAGTAAAAAAATAGGCAGTAAACCAAGAGATTCATCTACTATATGTAGATTTACATAAGGCCGATAATAGCGTACCTCTCGTGAAACTTTGGGAAGCTTCGGAAGAAACTAATATAAATGTGGAATTAATAAAAGCAGTAAAATCATTGTATTAGCACACAAAAATAAAATCAGTAAAAACTTGACAACAGGATTCAATGGAACCAAAGATCTAAAGCAGGGATGTTGTATATTGACAACGCTGTTCGAGATATATTTAGAACAAGTTCTTAATGGTTGGCAGAGGAAATGTGGAAATATGGGAATGCCCCAAGACCACAACATCCTGTATACGTACTGGATAAAATATTTTAATTTTTTCCCTTACATTTCATAAAACAATAAATGGAAAGCTATCTACTATCATTGCTTTAATCATAAAATAACAAAATTTCCACCACGAAATTCAGAGGTAGCATTTAGATAACACATATTCAGATACCACAAGGAAATTCTGTCCGACTAATGTCAATAAAATGGTATATAAAAGCATAAAAACACATAAAACCCAACTAGTAGTTGCAATATTTTGTTGTATTACAAAGGTAAGCAATTTGCACGTCATTGTTGCACTTTTACTTCCTAATTATTTTCTTTGGAGATCTTTATATTTTATAGTACGATAGTTACCTTTTGAATATGATATATAATTGTATTCTACTGTAACGCAATGATAAAGAACAAGTTTTGTCAAAAAGTAATAAAACATTAAATAATATACTTTTTGTATCCACCTTTAGGTAAATGATTACTTCACTATTTCTGTGTATCAATAGATATATATAGATATAGATATAATTAACCAGAAACTTATCATCAACGGCAATTTAAAAGAATTAATTTAATAACAGTTGCCGTTTCTATGCGGGTAGTAGTTTTTGAAGCGAAAAATTATTGTAATTACTGAAAATACTATGAAAGCCATGTTTACAAGTGTAACCTATTGGGGAAACAAATAAAAGACGGAAAGATTATTAAAATATAGGCACAATGGTAAAACACTGCGTTTTATTCAACAGAATATAGTATATTCTATTGAAATAATTTAATTCTTAGTTGACTTGATAATGAATTGATAACTTCCTTGACAAAATCAATCGCTTTTTGAAATAAAGCCGCTGAGAGACATGTTTAAATAATTAATTGAGGTATTCATTGTTATCCAAAATACTGTTGCCAACTATTCTTCCAGAGGATGATATCAAAGGAAGCAAAAGGTTTTTTTTTATAGGAAAATACATATGTGAAAATTAATTCAAAGCACAATTCGCCTTTAGAAC